>JAPPVO010002872.1:0-24617 GCA_030407325.1 Camellia japonica
CCTAGGCTGCACAATCTCAAGAGCGATTCCACACAAGTCTTCACAAGACCGCGCAAAACATTTTGTTTTTGAAAGTTTTTAAGAAAGCGACAAATCGCTCACGTAGAAGATAGTGTGGAACCAGTCTGGATCAAGCCAGGGTCCTTCTCAGTACTCACGCTACAAGCATGATTTCATTCATTAAAACTTAGCATGCCTCTCTTTCTCTCAAAATGATCAAAATTTTGCAAAACCCGAGGAATTCCTTCCTCTTCGTTTTATCACCGCAGTGTTCGAAAAGGGTTTTTATGAAAAGCTTAGGTCATTACAACGATGTTTAAGGCACAAGAGAGTAGGTGGTATGTACTGTCGTTCCATTCACATCCTCTGGCACAACTAGCTTAAACAGCGACAAGTACTGAAACGTGATAGCCACAGCTGTTTCATTCAGATTCCCTGATTGTGACTGGCTCCTCAACCGAGACAGACTCAAAAGGAAAAAACAAAAAAGGATAATTACAAAACGGTGTCGAGGCAACAACCCCGGAATCACCTGCATTCTATACAAAGGGGACTGACTCGCTACAACAAGACAGACCCGTAAGCAAAAAGGACTGACTCAAGACAAGAGACAGACTCAAAATAAAACAAAGACCGACTCGACACTCAAGCCAGAATTTACAAAACTAGTGACGCAGATGCTCAAAAATGCGTGCCAGACGCCACATCAAAAATATGCCAAGTGCGCCCGCAGGTGGTTCACTTCCTGATTACATACTTGCAGTATCGGTCCTCAAAATCCAAGAACTCTGTAGTGACTGACTTGGCTGAGGTGGCGGGAGGATAACCTCGTTGTCAATCAAATCCTGCACCTCATGACGGAGGCGGAAGCAATTATCGGTAGCATGACCAGTCTGTCTGCTGGTGGTACGCACAGTACACAGTGGCGTCATGCGTAGCAGGGAGATTCTTCGGTAGGGGTCGGGGCTCAAGAGGTGTAAGATGCCCCTTTTTGGCCAAAATCAAAAGTGCCCTAGACAAAGGCATGTAGAGAGATGGAAGACTCGGCGCCCTCGAGGCAGGTACTTTGGAGCCTGAGCACTCTTGCTAGATGCACTAGCGAACGGATCGGCGGGTGCGGCCTTGGATTTCTGATCCTTTCCGGATGCAGGGTTGGGAGCGGGAAGAACTGTTTTGGCATGACGGGGCCTATCCCGGTTCTCTGATTGACTGGAACTGCCCTCAGGCGGAGTGGGGAAAGCGTCCTCCACAGCTTTTGTCACAACTGCAGATATCTGTTGCTTGTTCATCCCCCCGGCTTTCAAAGCCTCTACTGCCCACAGCAGTTGTTCGATAGGATCGGCATCTGCCTTCATCTTGTCTTTACCTCTGGCCTCAGCCTGATGAGGTTTGGGTTGATGTTGACACGTCATTATTATAACTGGAGGCCATCTCCGGTTGACTAAGTTCAATAACAATTCGGCCCAACAGCGGGGCTCCTGGGGTACAAAGCTCCCGGCGTACGGTGCAGCTGGCGGTGAAGCTGACATTCCATAGGCGAGATCCGCCACAGACCTCTGGAGATCACCTATCATCCCCATTAGTTCAAATGTAGTAGGCTCACGAGCCTGATATAGCTGGGGCCCAGACCGGGTGCGCAACCGGCGATC
The DNA here is from genome assembly GCA_030407325.1 of Camellia japonica. Lineage (NCBI taxonomy): Eukaryota > Viridiplantae > Streptophyta > Magnoliopsida > Ericales > Theaceae > Camellia > Camellia japonica. Next base: position 1,650 of record JAPPVO010002872.1, read on the forward strand.
TGGGTGGATGCGGCATATCAACAGTAGTTTCACTGTGTAGGGTGATTCCTTGATCCAACGCGGCCGTCATGACCACGATCTCTTCTGAATTCTGCGTCATGCTAAGTCCTGCCTCAGCAAGGAGAAGACACTAGCTATTCTGGATCAACTCTCTGAATCTCTGAACTGAAACGGAAAACAAGCAGTATTTCAGCCCCAAACAGATCAAACACGGGTGTAGCCGATCAACTGCACTCTACTACTGATCACTGTTCCCCAGAATCACTGTTCAAAACTGAACTGATACCCGCAGACATAACTGATTCTCAACAACACTGATACTGGTGCCCTCGGGCCTGATACCCAATCTTGCGAACTGACATGTGTGTTCCTGTAGAGATACACTCTAAAAGCACATAGCAGGTAAAGGAGAGCCATACACCCCTATGTTGGGGTAGGGTTTCCCTGTCCTATTTTGTCAGGAGCTAGGGTTTCACTACGCACGCAGCGGTTTCAAACAACCTATATCGGGTAAGCAACCTGTCCTAGTTTGGAATGGTCACTATGGATTCGATATGCACTAGGTCGAATGGTCAAAAGGGTGCCCCGGTAAAACCGGGGTTTGTGTTCCCATACTGGCAGAGCCCGCAACCGGTCAGCCTTATGGTCATGCCTTGACAAGACAAGCCTCCAGCAAACCGCTCAGGAATAGCAGATGGCCAACACGGTGTCCTAGGCGCACCAATGCACATGCAATGCAAAGAAACACATAAGTGTAATCAAAATAGGATATCACGAGTTCGAGTCAAGCTCTCTCAAATCCCCTGCAGAGTCGCCAGAAACTGTAGACGCGCCCGTGGGCTTCGCTCTACAGTTCGGACTCCCTTTTTGTTGTTGGTTCTTAATCTGAACCAAAGAGTCCAAATCCGACAAATCGTTTTGAGAAAAACAGATTTTTGAAAGAAGTGCCAAACATGGACTGCTTTGCCAGATACAGAGTCGCCACCTAAATATTTTTTAATGGGGAAATTTAGGAAACCCTGACTCGGTGCCAAAGGCCACGTGTCCGTCATCACCAAAGTTGTCTTGGCTCGGGAGCTTGGGTACGATCGGGGAAGGTCAGCTATGAGCACCCCCTTTCGCCCGGTCCGAAGACCGGCCTCTACTAACCATGATATCCGATTTTGAAAACATTATGTGTTCTTGTTCCGGTTATTAGCCTAGATTTACTATGTTATGCGCACAGCAAACAAGTATAGACTAGATTGCCTAATTTGGAAACAAGCATTGCATATCCGTTTGTTTTGAAAATGCTTTGGAATTTGCTACTCGCAAGTAGGCTAAAACACGGATTTCAACGAGTTTTTCCAACTCAAACAATCCAACCTTCACCCACAGGCAATCAGGCAGTTTATCTCATATAAGCATTTAGCCACATGGTAATCATGCTGTCATGTTAACATTCACACGCATGCGAGATGCTAAAGCATAAATACTTACATTGCACTCCATGCCAAAACAATAAACTAGTTAGCAAATATGCATGTCCTAGTTCATGTTAAGTGGCTAATGCAACACATGCAAGGATGCAGTTAGAGTAGGCTCGGCTAACCCTAAAATGGCATGTGAAATGCTACAATTATCACGTATTCAATTTGGAATTGAAAATACAATGCAGTTTGTATGATGTACCGAGCCTGGTGCATGCAAGACAAATGCATGGATGCACGCATGCATAGCATAAGGTATGCTAATTTAGACGTGCCCTAATCTACCATCATAAGCAGGTAAATAAAAGGGAAGAAAGAAGTGGGGATTGGAAGACATGCACACACACGCACCCACACTTATTACAGATTCGCCCTCGCTCGGAGGGACCAAAAGAATAATACAAATTAATTAACTACGCAAGCTAATTAAATATTACAAATTGCCTAATTAGTTAACAACTAACTAAACTAGGAAAAACAGTAAACCGCCTCGGGAGGAGAGCCTGATGCAACGCATGCTCGGGTCCTGCTCGGAATTGCACTGCCATGCATAGTCTGCCTCTGTTTTCCCTGCTCTGCCCTCCAAAGACTGCCAAAGCCTCAGGATGCCTCTCTGGACACTGGGGGACACCACCGGCTGAGTAGAATAGCCACCGGCAGCTAGATATGGCCATCGGCTGGAAATGAGGCTATCGGCCACCAATACATTGCCGGTCGGCACTAAATATTGCCGGCCGGCCAAGAATGCCTGCAGAACCTGCAATTGACAGCAGAGGCAAGGCAAGCATGCATGGCAATACAATTCAAGCAATGTATGCACCAACCAAGCCTCTTATCATGTGTACAACTCAAAGGGGCATGGTCCTTGGTTCTTGGACCACCAATCGCGCATTTGAATGCGTGATGGCCCAAGAGGCCAAGTGTGCATCTTTCATTTCAAATGAAATGCAATGCAAACAAACAAACCAAAGCCCAATCCCTATCACTAATCAAGGGACAAAGCATGCATGCAAGATGCAATGCAACCTAGGCATGCAAGCTAAGGATGCAACATGGCATGGCAAGGCACTTATGCAAGCATACAAGCAAGCATGAGGCAATGCAAACTAATGAAAAGATGGACTTAAACATGATTTAGGCAGCTCTAAATAGGCCCAAAACAGTGGCCAAAATGCTAAGTTCATGAAGGCGAATGCTCATGCAAACATGCATAGATACATGGTTCAAGACTTAAGCATAATGAAGCAACTTTTAAACACATTTAAAAGGGACAAACATGGACTAATGGCATGCAAATGAAGCTTTGAAAATCATGCTATAGGAGGTGCCAAACCAACTAACAAAGCAAGCAAAGCATGCAAAATGGCCAAGAATTCAAAGCAAGCTAATGATGCATTGAACTACACTTAGCAAGGCAAACATGGCATGCATTAAACAACTAAAAACAGATTTTTAGCATGTTAAAACAAGGCCAAAAGACCACTTAAATGGCATCTAAATGACTCAAATTCAAAGGCATGCACAATGGTCAAAACATAGGGCATACAAGGCAAGCTTTCAAAGCTTCAAAGAGGCGTCCAAGGCAAGCATACAAGCATGTCTTAGGGACTGAAATGACATGTAGTGGTTCCAAACCACTTAAGTGATGCAAGCAATGCATGCTACACATTCACATACTTGAGGCCAACAAGCCACAATACAAAGGAGCTATGTAATGCATGCCAAGATCGACTCAAACAAACATGGACAGACCTAAACATGGCAAAATAAACACAAAACCTTCACAAGGTTAAGCCTAAAACATGCTAGAATGAAGGCTAACAACCTAAGGCATATTAAGGCAATAACATGGCATTACATGGTAGGTATGCTAAGCATGCATGGTGTACCAAAACCAACACACAACAATGTTATATCATGGCAATATAAGCATGAAATGCAGCCAAGGCATGATCAACAAACACTCAAGCATGATGCTCCCTCAAGAGGCCAAAAAGTGCCCTTTTCAAGGACAACAAGGAGAGGGGGTGGCCCTCTCCTTCTTGAGACTTCAAGGCACCATCCTCACCACTGAAATCCCTCAAGATTTCAGTGGTGAGGAGGCCCAAGCACCAAAGTCTCGGAGCTCACCAAAAATAGCACAAAAAGGAGCCTTACAAGGCCTAGGAGGGGTCAAACAAACCCAAACCACAAAACACTCTTAACAAACAATCAAGAGGGCTAAAAAACAGAACTTTTTTGTATTATACACTAAGCACAAAAACAGTTCTAAGATAGGTAGAAAAGCAATGCAAAAATGGGGAATAAAAGGGAAGTTTCTTACCCTTGAAGCCCTCCTTCACAAACAATGCTCCAACAGCCTTCCTTGGCTTAAATCCAGCTCCAAAACACTAAAACAACCCTCCAAGGGTCTCAAGTCCAAGAGATGGTGTGTTAGTGTGTGTTTGTGAGCAAAAGTGGGACAAAACACACACTTATATAGATAGAATATGTATCAAACCCTAACCCTAGAACTCAAGCTTTAAAAAGCTGTCTAAAATGTCTAACCCTAATGTCAAGAGAAGAAGCTCTCCTATATAGGCAATTCCCTCTTGTAAGGCTTCCAAAACAAGCCATTCAAGAGGGAAATCCCTCCATACATGGAGGGGAATGGGGTGGGTGCCAGCTATCACAACTGGCACAAAATATCTGCTAAAAGCAGATGAACAGTAGTCGGCTGGCCAAAATTGTCATTTTGACAAAATTGATGGCCGGTCGGCGAAAAAGAGTGCCGGTCGGCCAAATATATGGCCGATGGACACAAACAACAGCCGGTGGCCTCAAGCCACGGCCGGTGATGTGTGGGGATGCCTCACAAGGCATTCCCTGCCCCTCCAAGGCAAACACAAGTGTTTGGTGCAAAACCAGACACAAAACGGTCGAGTTCGGAGATCCTGAGGCAAGGCGCGTAGCCGAGACCTCCGGGAACTCCAAACGAACACAAACATGGATAATCACCGAGTGTTCCAACGGTGACGTCCAAGTCTTGAGGACGGTCAAAAATCGGGTGTCTACACATGGCCAAAAAGTGCTAGAATCAAAAGGCCAAAAATAGCATGCAATGTAAGCTAGTAAAGAAGATTGCACTACAAGCAAGTGAGGCAATCAAGAGGCCACTAAACCAGCAAAAATTTCAAAGGTATGAAATGGCCCAATAAGCCCAAAAAACCCACTAAATATGGTAATGCATGGCAAGAATGAGATGCATCCTTCGATATGCTATGAAGAGGGTTATTCTACACATGCAAGTATGGACATCCAAATATGGCCAAAACCAAGCTCTGGACAGAGCCTATGCAGGTCTAAAACTCATCAAAAATGGCCTGAAACAAGGCTTGAAGCATGCAAATAAGGGCTCCTTTGTAAGGCCAAAAATACTAGAAAAAAAAAAAAACAAGGAAGAGAGGGTCACCCATCTCTAATTTTGGCACTCAAAATAGCATGCTAGCCACTAAAAAATCCAGTGGATTTCAATGGCTAAAAGGCCAAAACAAAGGCCAACACAAATGCTTCTAAGGCATGGGCTCAAACAATGGTTAAAATGAAGCATGCAAAGGTAGATGACCCCCAACAGAAAAATGATCTTAAACAAACATGTTAAGGGCCTTAAAATAAGACTTTTTTCAGTTTATACCAAAGCTCAAAAATGCTTTCAAGTATGGGTAAAAGATGGAGTAAAATAAAGCTCAAAAGAGGGAATAGGGTGTTACCCTTGTAGCTCAGCAAGGCCAGCAACCTTTGGACCAAAAACTCCGCCTTTGACCTCTACAAATGACCTCCAAGAAGCTTAGGTTGATGGTGGAAGTGTTATGCTATGAGGTGTAGTGTAAAAGGGCCAAAAACTATGCACTTTTGGAGCCAAAATAGAGAGATATATAGAGAGAGGTGTATTTTTCCTTAGGCAAAAATCTGAACCTCTACCAATGAGGGAGAGGGCCTCTCTTATAGAGATACAAGCCCTTAGCTTCTCAAAGAAGCTAAAAAACAAGTTTGAAGATCCTCCATACCTGTATGGAGGATCCACTCTGTGCCCTCCAGCTGGCACAGTGTAACACGTCCGCGGGGGACCTCGCTACAGCTCGGACTCTCCTTTTTGTTGTTGCGGTTCTAAATCTGAACCAAAGAGTCCAACTCTGGCAAATCGTTTTGAAGAAAAACAGATTTTTGAAAAGTAGTGCCAAACATGGACTGCTTTGCCAGATTATAGAGTCGCTACCTAAATATTTTAATGGGGGAATTTAGGAAACCCTGACTCGGTGCCGAAGGCCACGTGTCCGTCATCACCAAATGTCTCGGCTCGGGAGCTTGGGTACGATCGGGAAGGTCAGCCATGAGCACCCCTTTCGCCCGGTCCGAAGACCGGCCTCTACTAACCGTGATATCCGATTTCGAAAACATTACATGTTCTTATTCCGGTTATTAGCCTAGAATTACTATGTTATGCGCACAGCAACCAAGTATAGACTAAATCGCCTAATTTGGAAACAAACATTGCATATTCGTTTGTTTTGAAAAGCGTTTTGAATTTGCTACTCGCAAGTAGGCTAAAGCACGGATTTCAATGAGTTTTCCCAACTCAGACAATCCAACCTCCACCCACAAGCATTCAAGCAGTTATATCACATAAGCAGCTAGCCTCATGGTAATCATGCTGTTATGGCAATACTCACACACATGCAAGGATGCTAAAGCATAAAAGCTCACCTCGTACTCCATGCCAAAACAGTAAACTAGTTAGCAAAACGATGCATGTCCCTAGTTCATGTTAAAAGGCTAATGCAACACAGACAAGAATGCAATTAGACAGGCTCGGCTATCCTAAGCATGGCATGTGAAATGCGACAAATATCATGTATTCAAGTTAGATTTGAGATACGATGCAGTTTGTATGATGTACCGAGCCCGGTGCATGCAATACTTATGAATGATGCACGCATGCATTTGCATAAGGTATGCTAAATTAAATATGCCCTAATCTACCATCATAAGCAGGTAAATAAAAGGGAAGAAAGAAGTGGGGGTTGGAAGACATGCACACACACACCCACACTTATTACACATTCGCCCTCGCTCGGAGGGACCAAAAAAATAATAATACAGTCCGAAATAAAGAATGAATAAATTATTACAAATTCTAATTACTGAATAAATAATGTGAAATAAAAGGGGGCCACAGCCCCTCGCCTCGGGATGTGCGAATGATGCATGCTCGATGTCCGCCTTGCCCGGGAACCCGCACCATGCCTCTGTTCCTCTGCTTTTGCTGCCCTGCCTCTCTGGAAAATTGCCAGAGTCCTGGGACACCTTCCACATACCCTGAATATTACCACCGGCTGAAGGGTTGGACCATCGGCTGCAGGGTTTGGCCACCGGCTGCAGGGTTTGGCCACCGGCTGCAATTGAGATTATCGGCACAAAAAGTGTGCCGGTCGGCATTGAATAGTGCCGGTCGGCACTAAATTCCTGCAGGAGACAGTTTTGACAGCAGCAGACAGCAACAGAGCATGGTATGGAATTTTGGGACAAATGTATGCACGGACACACTCCCTATCATGCAATGGACTCAAGGGAGCATGGCCCTCGACCCCCGGGCCACCAATCACGCATTTCAATGCATGATGGCCCAAGAAGCCAAGTGTGCAACTTCAATGTGGAATGAAATGCACATAAACAAACAAAGAGCTCAACGTCTATCATACTCAATTCAAGAGGTAAAGCATGCATGTCAAATGCAACCTAAGCATGCAATCTAACATGCAATATGAACATGCAAGTATATAAACATGCTAGGCACACAACCTAAGCAACACATACAAAGTAAGCATGCTACAACACATGAGGGAATGGACTTAAACTAGATTAGGCAGCCTCAAACAAGCCTAAAACAGTGGCCATAAGATGAAAATGAGGCGCCTCGAAATGCGTGTACACTTGCACGCAAACCGAGGCGATGGCATATACAATGCAATATGGCTAAAATGGCATATACAATGCAACATGGACTTATACTAACATGAGAGAGCCTCAACCACACTCACATAAGAGGCCGTGAGATGAAAATGGAGTGCCTCGAAATGCGTGCACACGGGCACGCAAACCGAGGCGATGGCATACAAGCATGAAATGGCACTCTAATGAAACATGAAGCATGGCATACTACACATACAAATTTCAGTAGCTAAATGAGGGGCAAAACAGCCCCGAAACAAGGCGAAATGACACCCGATGCATGGAATCACTCCCGAAATGCAAAACTAGGCCTCCGAAATGGCCTATAGCTATGCTAAACATGCATTATATGAACATGGTATGAATAGACAGCAGCTAGACAGCCCAAATATAAGCACATTTTCAGTATAAGACAGCCCCAAAATCAGTAAGCATACAAGGCTAACAAACCATGCAAAAATGAGGCTAAAACAAGGATTTCAAAGCAAGTAGCATAAGGATCATCCAAACAATGTTGAGCCCTTCAACAATGTTGAAGAAGGGCTCAAAATAAGCCTACTTACAGCTTACATCAAGCCCCAAAACAGATCATACATCAGCCAAATATTCTATGCAAGAAACATGGCATACAAGAGGATATTGAGATAAGTGCTATATGCAATCATCAAACAGCCAAATACCCTTCATGAGACATGTAGAGGGGGGAAAAATAAGCCATTTTCAGGCCTGTCGAAGGCCCAAAAACAGAAGCATGGTAGGCTAACAAAGCATGCAAAAATGGGGGCCAAAGGGGGTATAATGGTAAGTACTACATGGAGACCCCCAACAGTGTTGAGCCCTTCTTCAATGTTGAAGAAGGGCTCAAAACAAGCACCTTTGTAGTTTACATCGAAGCTCAAAAATACATGCAACTATGGCTTAGATATGAACCAAGAAAATGCTAGTTTGAGGGAAATAGACACTTACCCTTGAAGACCAATGAACCAGCAGGTTTTGATCCAAGAAAATGAATTCCTAGCCTCTGCAAATGACCTCCAATGTGCTGGAAATGGAGTGGTGGTGGTGGTGCTAGGTGGTGTAGGGGAAATGGCCCAAGAACAAGGTTGTTTGGAGGTGAAAATGAGATAGATATAGAGAGGGAGGTGAGATATATATCTATATATCAGATATGCATATATAAATCTCTGGTTTTTTGTTCAAAACCATCCAACCCTAGACAAAGGAGAAGAGAAGAGCTTATATAGGCCAAGTATAAGCTCTTAACTTAATGGCTAAGCAAATGGAAAGGGTCAAAAGGGGCAAAGGGGGGTGCAAGGCTTCTAGGAGAAGCTAATACAGCTGGCTAAGCTTCTCCAAGAAGCTTGGCCAAGGGTTCAACCTCTTAGAGGGAAAAAAGGGGTCAAAAGGGTGGAAAGGTTGCAAAATAGCAATATATATGCACGTGGAGCTGGTTCTGTGCATCCCAACTGGCATAGCTGGCCTGCACCATGCCTGCAAGGGTCAAAAGGGGCAAACCGGCCAGCAAAAACGGTCATCGGCACAATAAATGGCCGGTCGGCACAATATAGTGCCGACCTGCACTTTATTCTGGCCGGTCGGCACAATGGAGTGCCGGTGGGCAGCCGGTAAGGTCACCAAGTGCCGGTGGAAGTCCAGATTGAATCCCCGGAAGTTAGCTTTCCAATGGCGCAAACCTTGCCTTAAAATTCCTCCTGTGCAAAAAGTTATGCCCTTTCCGTGAAGCCGCGCAGACTTGATCCAACCGGACTGATCCCCTGCTTTAACCAGTCATATCTCCTCCACCCGGACTTGGATGTAGGAGATTCTTGAACCAAAAATGAAGCCCCGGAAGTCTTCTTTCAAATGGTGGTGGCCTCATAGCTTAACTCCAAGTATACGGATAAATGGGCCTGATTCAGCGAGGGCTGCGCGACTCGCTTCTACCCGGATTCATGTCGAACTTCTCCCAAACCTATTTTCTTCCCTCTTCTCCTCTTTTCTTCAACTCCAAACCCCTAAACAAAGTGTTTTGAAGGGTTTGCCTCTCTCCTTGCCGAAGGAACTGAACCTGTGCCCTGCACATCTCTCAACACCGAGCAAACCATCAGTAATGCCCAAGTCTTGAGGGCGGTCAAAAATGGGGTGTCTACACACAGCTGGCAACAACTCATTGAGACAAGACTGATGGGAGCTGGCCGACCAGTTCTAGTGGTCGGCCGACTACTTGCCCTGGTGGGCCGACTAGGGTCAAAAGGGTCAGGTGGTCGGCAGCCTCCTAGGGTGGTCTCCCATCTGAATGCAAGCTAGTGGTGTGGTGGGAGACCAGCAATTGTGGCCCAAAAGTGAGGGAGACCAGTTACCTGACAAGAAAATCGACCGGCGGGGGAAAAGTGGTCTCCAAGGAGAAAAGGTGGTCTCCTACCCTTGTACCACCTTCCAAATAATGAAAATAGGGTCCATGCCAAAAATGAACCAAGACGGATGCAAAACGAGGGTTCGGGGGCCAAAACGCGCAGCCGGGTGCCCAAAAACTGACTGTTAAGCATCGAAAGTGGCGTGCGACCACGAAGGTGGTCTCTCGGGCCACAATGCCCCTCTATAGAGAGGAAACAAGGTGTGTGCTAAAAACCGGAGCAAACGGAGAAAGTTAAGCGGTCCCGAACCGAGGCGCACGGCCGACGGCTCTGAAAACCGGAAACTGGTCTCCAAACGGGAACAATGGTCTACGACCACGAAAAGTAGCCTACGGCCACTGAGAGATGGTCTATGAGACCTCTCCCTCCCTTCGGGAAGAGAAAACAGAGCTTGGTTCGCAAACCGAGGCAAAGCACAAAAGAGTCCCGAAGTCCGAAGGCAAGGTTCTCAGCCGAGCCTCCGTAACCTCAGAACAAGCACAACATGCACAATCACTGAGCGCTCAATCGATGACATCTGAGTCTTAAGGTCGGTCAAAAATGGGGTGTCTACACTATTATTCACTGAGCCCCACTCACTCTATGTTATGTATGTCTATGTAGGTAATCAGCTCGGAGGTCAGTCTTAGTCTAACCCTAGAAGCTCTTTTGTCGACCCCGCCGTGTCTAATCAGTTAGATGGAGTTTATGTATTTTTGGTAGAGTTCCTTTCATGGCTAATAACGTTGGGTCACTAGCACTTTTGTCAAATGTTGATAATCATGTATAACTTTCACCCTTGAATGTTTTAGTTATACCCCTAGTTATGGGGTTGGGATTGTATATGTATGTATGTATATAGTTGTCACTTACGTATATGCTACGTTATATGTTGGATTATGTGATGAAGTGTTTTGTGATCCTGGCATTTAAACTCTGGCTCAATGGATGTCTTTTTAGATTAATAATTGCTTTCGTTCAGGCCCCGTACTGTATAAGGTATTCATGTTATGTGCTTATTCGGTTTTGAAACTCATTATTGGGTCGGTCATGCCGAAATTTTTAGGGGCGAGTTTGGGTCTGACAGATTTTCAGAGTTTTTCAGAGGCTAAACATGTGGTTTTGAGGTCCAAAAACTGGAGTGGTGGGACTTGATTACTAGCTTCAATTCTCTTCTATTTTGTTTACTCTTTCTAACTTTTTCAAGCCATTTCCAGCACTATTTTTGGTGTTTTGGGGGCTGTTTTAATTGTTTAGATGGCTTATGCTTTGAATATCATGCTTATGTTGTTTTAAGTCCTCATAGGTTTGATGGTATAGGCCTTAGACACCAACCTATTTGAGTTGATAGCTTTTATTTCATGCTTTTCATACATGTACTCACACTTGCAATAATCATCTCTGCAACCTCCCGCTTTTCTTGGTTTATTTTTATTTTTTATTTTTTTTGGTTTAAGAGTTGGTTCAAACGTTGATGGTTGTTTAAAGTATGAAAAAGAGACCATTCCATGTTTAATGGTTTAATCTCTTCGGAGGTTCATTACCAATGCATTACATCTCTCTCATGCAAGGACAACTTCTTGTTTGACACTTCTGTTCATTAGTGGACATAGCTATCATTTTCAGACAAAATGACTAAGTAATGGAAAGGTAATTAAAAGAGGTAATAAATGGAACTAAAAGTGTTAACAAGATATTAAAATGAAGTCGGGTTCAATCGGATGTTAATTGAACCCATTGTGTCTTGACTCTTTACGTACTCTCTAGTGGCGTTCAATGGTTCAAGAAACAATATCTACCACTTTCTTTGAGGTAACTCCATGATAAAAAAGGGGTGTTGTTAGTCTTTTATTTCTGGTCATTGACCCTTTGTCCTATTGGCTCATGGACTATCATGTACGACGTTGCGACGATTGATGATTTGTGAATCGATTCTACTCCTCCCTTGATCAGTTTCAGGATAGGGAGATGTAGAGAGGACAAACATCCCTGGAAACACTCTGTTTTTTGCTTTATTTCGATTCTGTTGTAGCAGGGTATCACCTAAAACCAGTGGCTAACTGGCAGTTCTTCATCCGGTTGACCACCTTATTTTGGATAGACTATGTCATTTTCATGACAGAACAGCGCAGGAGCTGGCGTAAAAATGAGAATATTTTCTGTCTGCAAAACATAATAGTTCTGGCAACAAAACAGAGGCGTTTTCGGGGAGGATGTTCTCAGTTGAGCATGTGTTTCCTCGACTTTTGTTTGACTTAATTAGCTTAAATAGCTCTTAGATTAATTAGCATGTTGTAATTAATTAGTTAAATTCGTTTGAACTTGTAATAGCCGGTTAATTTAGTTAATTAATTTAGTGTTGTAATTAATTAGTTAATTAGGACATTCATTTGGACCCTCCTGTGCAAGGGCAAATATGTAATAATTTGTGTATGTCTTCCACCCCCCATGTCTTTCTCCCTTTTATTTATTCACTTACCGTGGTTGTATAGCATCATATTTTCCTTAGCATTTTTCATGATTTGCATCCATTCGTTATGCATACATAAGGTTCGACTCATCATACTAATCAATGTCAAATTCAAATTCCTCACTCGAATACGTGCTTTATCGTATGCCTTGAATTGACTCACATGCTTTGCTAGTAGTCGAGCCTATCAATTGCATGTTGTATGCATTGCATTAGACATGTTGCATTGTTTAGGATCATGCATTTTTTTTTTTCTAATTGTTCTCTTTCTTTTGGCTGGCCTCAGATACTTGGGGTATACATTTTTGCTTTAGCATATCACATGCGTACGATTGTTGATATGTCGAGCATAACTGCTATGAGGCTACGTGCTTAGTTAATATACCTTTCTAAATGCCAGGGATGAAGGCTTTTTTCACTCAAATTGGGATAGTTTGATTAATGTACATATGAGATTACTTTTTTAAGTAGTACATATTCAAAACATTTTTCAAATGAACATGAAATCAAAATATTCCAAATTAGGTGAATCAGTCTATATTTGTTTGACTTCATGTAGTAAAGATAGCATAAATAATCGAAGCAAGAGCATGTAACGGAAATAATAATCACATCATGATTAGTAGAGGCCAATCTTTGATCAGGTGAGTGGGGTGCTCAATTCATGACCTTCCCCTCTCATACGTAAGTTCCCAAGCCGAGACATTTTGGTGATGACAGATAAGTGGCCTTCGGCACGAGTCATGGGTTTCCTAAATTTCTCAAAAATATTTAGGTGGCGACTCTGAAATCTGGCAAAGCGGTCCATTTTTTTGCATTTTTGATTAAAAATCGATTTTCCAAAAGATTTGTCGGATTTACACTCATTTGTGTTTATCTATTTCACATTGCACTTGTGAAATCAGATTTAGAACCATGAGAGTCCGAACTGTAGGGCTATCGTATCCAAGGAGACTAAACCCCTCCTAGGAGCAGGAAAAGCAAGCTACACCATAGCAAGTCTATCGCTCAAGTTCAACATAGTGGCATGGTCAAAATTCCATACACGAGTATTCGCTCCAAACTAAAAAATAAGTCCATGTGTGGAATTCATAAACAAGCTGAGAGTGCCTATACAAAGGGCATCGAGTCCATGATCATTGCAAAGTGTATGTGAGGAATCCGTCCCTACTTTGGAGGGGACTAGAGTAAGTTCTCAACATACCGGGACAGAAGAGAACATGAGTCTAATTGGTTGGCAACTATTCCAGGATCTAATGATCCTCATCACACGTGCTTGCATAATGTTAAAAAAGGTGGCCAGTGACTAGACACTAGGGGCAATTTTCAGTACATCTGATCAGGTCATCAATTGAACAAGGGACATGAACCCAACCTTTCTCTCAGTCCCTCAAAGCCATTTGTTGGGCACTTCCCCTGAGTTAGGGTAGCTCCCCCCAATGATGATTCTAATATGATTCAGCTTTTGAAAGTTGTCTCCGACCATTTCAAAACTCTCTTGGGATTGCCATCTTCGCTTTATTAATACATGTGCTTTGGATTATGCATGCAGGCTCATAGACTCTGGTAGATTTGAATTGCATGATTGGTTGCTCATGTTCTTACTTTGTCTGTACTTGTAATAATAGAGTTTCATTAAGTTACCTTTCGTAGTGTTTCTCAGTTACGTTTCAAAAAGTTATGGCATGTTGCCCTACACTCATTCTGTAAGGTACATGATGCAACGTCTTGTGCACTTGCATTGCACTGTCTTGTACACCTACTCTGCACTGTTTTGTGCACTCCACATTGAATTGTTTTGTGTACTCCGCAGTTTTATGCATTCGTCTTGCATTGCACTATTTTGTGCATTCGTCTTGCATAGCACTGTTTTGTGCATTCACATGCATCGCATTGTCTTATGCACCCGCATCGCACTATTTTGTGCATTCACCCCGCATCGCACTGCCTTGTGCAACTTGCATCTCATTGTTTCGTGCATTCACCTTGCATCGTATTGTCTTGTGCATTCCCTTGAATGAACTGTCTTGTGCACCTACACACACTATTTTGTGCACCTACATCACAATGTTTTGTGCACTTGTATCGCACTATTTTGTGCACCTCACCTGCACTTCTTGTGCACTCACTTGGTCTATGAGCCTTAAATCCTCTAAAGGTGCAATTCCTTTAGTGTTTGTTGTGCCCGAACGACTTCAGGCGGTTTAGTATAGCCACCAAATTGTATTTGTAATGAGTTCTTAAGAGATCAACTAAGACGTGGGAACTAGAGTTCGAACGGTTAAGGCCTACAACGCAAAGGTTTGTAATTTCTGAGACTAAAGTCTGCTTTAAATACCTAGGGGCTTATCATCAGCTTGAAATCAATATGGCAGCCCATAGGTTGAGGTATCTTGTATGCACCTCAATTCTGGATACTGACCAACCTAGTCTATCATCCTGTTAGAGAATAGGGAAAGTTAGAAACATGGCCAGGGAGAAAAGTAGTACCCGTGGTTTGGAAGCACAAAATGAAGGAAGAAGTCTTAAAACCAAGAAGAAGAGGAAGATCCCAGCAGCATAAGGTGAGTCATCGCCAATTACCCCTGTAAGGTGCTTTCTAAGGCACTACTTCCTAGCTGCTACATCATATGTAGTCCTCTATCGCATTGCATATAGCATTTATTGCGTGCATCTTCTACACTATCCATTACATCCATTACATCCATTACATCATACAATTTTATTGCCTGTATCCTTTCCATGTTAAGCTTAGTTTGGCATTTGCCCATACCTTTCCCGCGTTAAAGCATAGCTCTCATGTGTACACACCTATTTTGCAAGAATTATGGTCTGAGGGTTTCGGCACCTTTTCTGTGTTAGACGTGGTTTGTTTTGTGTCCATGCCTTTTCTAGGTAAGACGTAATTTGGCCTACGCCCCTTATTCACTTCATCCATTGCATCATACTTTGTCTTGTTGCATTCAACATTTAGGATCATTGTCATTACCCAACAGTCATTCCTCACCTATGTCATACCACCCAATCACTTGTGCTCTTTTTGCGAAAGACATAGTTTTGCATGTGCTCGTGACCTATGCTGCGTTGAGGCTAGTATTAAGGGTGTAGGCACTTAGCCTGTGTTAGGCATCGTTTGGCTCCTGTCCGCTTTCTTTTCTATATAAAACTTAGTTTGATTTGTATCCCCATCCCTTTATGATATTTGTGTGGTAGGCACTGCTCGTGGTTTGATTGTTTGTTTCATTGTATATCATTTGCATTATTTCGTTACATTGTTTGCATCCTGCCCTTGAACTATGCTAGTTTGATTCCTTGCAAAGGGATACGTAGGCAACTCTCGGGTTCAACCAACTAATTTGTATTTTGTTTGTTTGCCCAAGTCTTATGACCTTGTCATGTGGGTCGTCTTCGGGCTTTGACATTCACTTATATCCTTTCATGACTTGGGCTCTGTCAAAGAGGGCCAACTGTAAATATTCATTTTGACCGACCTTAAGACTTGGGCGCTTCACTCTGAACACATGATGATGAAATGTTACCTGTGTAATCTTTCGAGTCTTCAGCAAAATAATTCAGTTTTGAGCTTCAAACCCAAACCTTGCACCCCATTTGGACCAAATCTTATTTTTCTAGCATGACCACTCAAAAAGTAGCAAAACCAATACTGCACCAATAGGGCGATGATTGCAGCAGATATTTTGTAGTTGTAACTACTCCCATACATGACACAAGCTAGTTGTCCATTTTCAGATATTTCTGACGTGAAACACTGAAATTCTATAAATATAACACTGTCCTCAGTGTTTGGGGTTGAGAAACTTAGTGAGCAAGCCTTTTTCAAAGATATCCCAACCTTTCCTAGCCTCTTGATATAGATACACTAGATATACACCATTGAAGCTTGACTTTGAAGCTTTTGCTGAGATTTTAACAATATTTCAAATACTTGAGAGTGTTTAGCTTGTGGTCTGTGAACCAAGAAACTCTTCCTTTTCTCCAGAGGTCGATTCTTCAACTCTTTCCATTTCATTTTCTTTTAAGCTTCTTGTTATTCATTTCAATACTAATTTTCAGAGTGTTTTAGGCTTAAACATGTGATTTAAACCTTGTTGAAAGGTGGAAGGGTTAGCCACCCTTCCATAGGCTTGTTCTCTAGTGTTGCTCTCTTGTTGTTCTTCTTGTTTTTGCTTCTTTTCTTTCATTTTTCACTACAACAAAATTGAATTTTTACGACTTGCGATGCATGCCGTAAAAACTCTTTCACGGCATGCACACAAATGCCGTTATATGACATGCCGTTGAAAGTTGAGCATCATTTACGGCATGCAGGTAAAGTTGTAAAAAGTAATAAATTAAACATTAATGACATACTTTGTATGTCGTATATAACTTTTTACGACATTTTTGTCATGCCATAAATCATCATACTTTCGTGGCATAATTTTGCATGCCGTAGAAGGTTATTTTTAAAAAATTAATGGCATACTTTGCATGCCGTATATAATATTTTACGACATTTTCTTGCATGTCATAAATCATCACACTTTTCACGACATAATTTTGTATGCCGTAGAAGGTCATTTTAATATATTTATGACATACTTTGTATGCCGTATATAATCTTTTACGACATTTTCTGACATGCCATAAATCATTACACTTTTCACGGCATAATTTTGCATGCCGTAGAAAGTTATTTTTAATATATATATATATATATAGGAATATGACCTTGCCTAACCGTATGTAGACAGTAGTTTATAAAATGTAACCTGTTACAAACCAAGCAGCAGAGGCAGCAACTATGCAGTAAGCAAAAAAATCTAATATCCATACACCAAATAACTTGCATACTAACTTTTATTCTCAACTTCGATCATATCAAGTTGATAACAACCTCAAACATACAAATCAAAAAAGTATCCAAATCATAAGATTCATTTATCAACATGATCTACACTATGAAAGATGGCAAACTTTTCCCATCTGATTATGCATTTATCCAGAGTTTTAAATCACATGATCTACACTATGAAAGAACTGTCCAAGTACAAGTTTTGGGATCCAATAGTGCCCAGAGATGATTATGATCACCATCCTTCACAACTGTTGGCAATGCAACACTTATCACTTAGCTGTAACAATCAGCTTTTCTTGTTTATCAGACACCATGGTGTCGGCATCTCAAGTCTCTGTCACCGATTATCATCATCATCACCATCTTCACTTGCAGCAGATAACACAACAAGAAGCCATTTTGCCCCTGTTATTACTCGACAAATACAAAAACAAAAAGAATTCAACTTTACATCTTAGATTACAAATGGTATGGCCAATATAAAATTCAAAAAACCACAAATTTCAAATCAAACATCAATACATACAACTTTACACATCAAGAGGGCCTTCTTTTCCAAAAAATAAAAATGTTGAAACTGTAAACTATATGGGGCTTAACAATAGCATGTAGACTATAAAATTTTGGGAACCTTCCAATTTGGGAGCCTAAAACATGGGTTTTGTTGGCTTTATGCATAAGCAGCCATTTTAAGATTGATCAATGTCCACATTGAAACACATCAAGAGGTCAAGTGTGAGCTCAAACTAGGTTTAGCGATTAACATTTTTTTTTTTAATAACAGAACAACGATAAATTCAAGTAAGGATCACTTTCACTGTTTAAATTTTGATGTCATAACTGGGTTTCATGTGCATAAGACATAACATCAAATAAATGATCATGGCACCGCATTCCTTAATTATGGCCTCCACTTCCGCAAGCAATAGAACATGCCATATGAAGACTAGTATGAAAATATGCGCATTGCATATGAAACTAGCATTTAACAGAAGCAATGAGTACATTTGTAAGTATAAATATAGTTCAAGTAAAATGAGAAATTCAAATAATAGATGTAGAGTAAGAAAGTAAAGGTATACCAAAATAACAAGGCAACAAGACCACATCAAGCTCAACACTTAAATTTTAAAAAACATTTTTTTTTATTTTTTCCCCCAGTGATTTCTGTATATTAATAACCTCAGTGGATTAAGTTTTCTTGATGTATGCATCTGCATATGTATTCAAAAGTGATATTTTTGTCGGGCAACCAGGAAAAAGCCTAGCAATTTAGAACAGGAACTGCTGTCAATGCAGAAAAGTGCAAACATTCAGAAGACCAGAACTAATCAATCAGTTGATTTAAATAGTCCCGGACTCAAATATAGTTGTTCCAAACATTGTTGTTCCATGGGTCGTTAAATTCAAATATATATTAAGCACACTTCCAAAACAGCAAGGGCTTGCATTAGACCTATCACCTCTGGAATTTTCCCTGTCAGCCTATTTCCTTGCAGAGATCTAATAACAAGAACCATAAGCACAGTAATGTCATAATGAAAAACAAGAAATGCATTTTGTATTAGAATTCAAAAATTAAGTGCATATCAATTTTAACTTCAATTGACCTTCCTTGAAGACAACAGAAGAAGAACATTTCTAGCTTCTACTTCTTCCACAAAAGAAAAATATAAAGTGGAGTAAGAGAACTCACAGAGTGGCCACTTGTAGAAAGCCAATATTGTATGGAATCTCCCCAGAGATCTGATTGTATGAGATATCTCTGAAAATCATACACTACAATTTTAACCAAAAATGAAAAGAAAGTGTGTATTTCCGTAGTAGGGTAGTTATCATTAAGAAACTTACAAGATCTCAAAGCTTGTACAATTGCCAATGTTATCAGGGATTGTTCCAGTTAGGTTATTGCCTCTTACATCACTAAAGAGATCAAGGAAGATTTCAATGTCCCCATGGATATGAAGCAGAAAGCAAGTAGGAAGCACAGAAAAAGCCAAAAGCAAGCATAACCAGGAAGTGAACACTCACAAATACCACAGGCCAGTCAGTTGGCACATATCTGGGGACAGGGTTCCAGTTAAAGAATTGCCACGTAACCCTCTGCAAACATAATTACCACCAGATGATAGATGAACCAATAGTTTGTCCAGAGTAAAATTATAAACCAAATTAAATGTTTAAGTGTTAATAGCATCAAGGGTTGATAATGAAATTGGATTTTATCTATCAGTTGTTAAACCCTAATTGATGTAGCACTTACAGATATTGTAATACTTCATTCCAATAGATTAACCTCGGTATCTCACCAATAAGCTGGTTACGAGCAAGGTCCCTACCGAATAAATTTACACAAAGACAAGGCATACATATATATTATAGCACAAGTGTCTATGGCTTTGGTGTAAATAAAATCAAAAAAACATATGGTAATGTTAACTGCATGGACTCCACTAAAAAATAAAAAAATTATGACTCACAGAGTTTTGAGGTTGGGAATCTGTGTTAATGTTGAAGGGATAGGACCAGTCTCTCTCCTAATCAAACCCAAAAAGCTAGTCAGGGAAAGCCATGAAATTAAGATATAGTAGGACATACACAAGGACAATACTCCAAAATAGAGGGTTATTGGATGAATTTTGGAGACCTTAGGCCATAAGTAGCTTCCTCACTGACTTTGACTGCAACTGTCTTAACCTGTAGCTAACATGTGGCTATTGTGAAGCATATCACAAGTTTAACACTACCTTATAACAATCTTGCAGTGTATATATACAATAATACCTCTGTACCATTTCAAAAAACAAAAAAGGAAAATAATTGAAGTAGGTTGATTTCCATTAGACTAAATATTTAGGGGGGGAAACACATGTAAATCTGATTGTTTCTACTACTGCAATGGTTATGGGTCTTCTTGAGTAGTATTGAGGATTAACCTTCCCTATAACTAAAACAAAGCCTTCAATATAAACTTGGAGATCACAAGCACACAATAACTCGAGTAAATTCATGAGGAAGCAACATCATAGCATCACAGATTGAATTTCACGATTTGACAACATAAATTCATATTCATATCCAAATTCAAATCAAATGAACACATGGATTCAAATTCAAATCTCTCACAACAAATTTATAATTAAATATGAACTTCAAGATCAGAGAGAGAATTTACCGCTTGAAATCGCAAGGGGCAAACCCTAGGAGGAGATTCAAGATTGTAAACCCTAGGAGGAGAAGAATACATAGTATAAAGACAGGCAATTAAATTACAACAATATTATTAAATTACACTAGAGATGATTTTGACTCTTTTTATCTCAATACATAGTATAAAGACAAGCAATTAAATTATTTATATATATATACACACACAAAGAGAGAGAGAGAGAGAGAGAGAGAGATGAGGGCAGGAGAAAGAAGAGAGCCTAATCTATACTTAAATCTGCATTTCATTAATATTTGAGAGCCTAATACCAAACATTATCAAAATCATACTTTTCCCTCATTCACATGACATGCCTCATTCACATGTGTCCACGTGTCAAACATGCCTATTTTTTGTTTTTTTTCCTGTAGGACACTTTGGGGACACTTCACTGACACGCGTGTCTTGTGTTCCGGTGAATTTTTTTTTCATAAATATTTTAGAAAGTTGATTTGGATCGAAGTAAAAAAATTCACCCACATGTATATATATATATATTGATGCCACTTTATCTATGTGTCCTAAATTTATATTCATATAAATAGCAAACAAAAGTATATTGAAAAATTTGCCATATTCCCTCCATGTTCATGTCTTATTTTTTTAAAATCATTTTTTCCCATGTCCATGCTCGTGCTTCTTAAATAGGCATTCAATCTCCAATAGTCCGCACACAAGATATACCAATTCCTTCAGCACTATGTAAATAAGATGCTAAACCAACTAAACCACTACCATCTAGATAGCAGTGACAAAGATGCCAAGTACACAAAAGAGAGGAAATTAGATGCGAAAAGATATGTGTAGGAGGCGTAATTTCTACTACAAATATATATTCAAGAAAGTTAAGAAAAAAATTCAGAATTAGCTTACTTGAGATAAAATCATCTGCATAATCCTTAATATCAATTTTCCCATGGGCCATTGCACCAACCTGTACATTCATGGGCCAAGATGTAGTACCAATCAAGTGCATACAAAATTTTAAAGCATAAGTAGCTTTAGATATACCACAAAAACAAAATTCACATCATCGCTAACAGCAGCCACATAGTCTCTTATATCAACCAATTTTTCTGAAATATAGGAGAAGCCTGATATGCAAGAAAGCAATTTTATCATTTCTGCTTGATGCCAATTCATCAGATAAGAACACTTAAAAGGATTGCTTACCTATTTTACGAGAGTTGAGCGGTAAATATTGTGTCACTGGGTTCTTGATCACACGCAATAGTTTTTCACTCTCACCAACAGCAGTTATACTCAATTTTTGTAGCAGCAGCGCTGAAATGATTATTAAGAGACTTAGAAAGTAGGAGAAAGACAATGGAATTCCTACAAGGCAAAACAATGGAAAGAAATGATAGTATATATAGCGAAATAAGTGTTTGGGTAACTTACACATGATACCAGAAAAAGCGCTTATATGTCCTTGGAATACGAACATATGGTTTAATTTCAAATAGAACACACCGTTCTCCGTTTTCACATACAATGCTCGTAATCTCCCAGCTTTATTTAGGGGGCTATCTAAAATTGCTAGGATAGCTGGAAAGCATAACTTTATGATCAGTGTGGTTGGAAAAACAAGTTAATACAATTTAACATAAGCCTCATAAATACTAACTAGAGAAGTAGCCAACTGGCTGCTAAAATATTGTAATGAAACTAAGTTTTTTGGACAATGCAACTATGTAGAATAAAATGTAAGCCGATCAAAATGGCCAACGAACTCCACACCACTGCACTATTTTGAGGCTGAAACCAACAAGTTCTCCTGAACTGAAGCATCCTTGTTCACTACCAATTGCCAAATCAAATAAATCAGGAAAAAAAATCCTCCAAATGGTGACCATACCACAGTCAAGCCAAAGCTTCACTCTATTCCCCCATTACCCAATTTAAAAACAATTCTCTTAGTAAATTCATCTCACCTTCATAATGCTCTTCCACAAACCCACCCCATACGGCCCATGACTGTCCCCAATCCCCTCCCAAAACAACAAAGAGGACAGGAATATGGTATAAACACTCAAAATACCTTGGTTTTAAGGCTACACAGATTACATAGTTGAAATGTAATTAGACAGTTCTAAATGTGGAGTAGTTTCTCTTCCACTATGGCCCTCTTTTATTTATCTCCTGCAAAATCCTCTATTTCATAGTTTTGTTTTTTTGTTTTTTTATTTTATCCTTTTCGAATGTTTCATCTTATAATAGGATAATTACACCAAAGAATAAGAACCAGCTTTTTCTAATCATTATACTCTGTGTTCTAGAATGAAGGTGATACAATGTTTTCTGAATGTGGGTGTTCTCAAATGAAAATGTACAATGTTTTGGGAACATAAATTGTTGGGATGCTGGTGTTTCCTGATAACCATGATTTAGACTTATACATACCAATGTCGACCATACGTAAACAGCAAAAAAGTTAAAAACTGAACTTTTCAAAAAGGATATGGACCGTAACACCAAAGTTCAGTACCTGATGAGCAATATCTGGCCGGTAATCAGCAGGATTTTTTTGTTATTACTTCTCAGAAATTTGTCATGATCTGAGCTCAAAAGCTGGTAAAACT
>JAPPVO010002873.1:0-38347 GCA_030407325.1 Camellia japonica
AGATAAATAAATTCCATTAAAGATACAATTTTTTCCAAAATCTCAAATGGGAGTAATAATATATATCCAACTCCACCATCATCATTAATCATCATTTCAATTTTACATTTCTCAACATTCATTCTATTTTTCTCTTTACAATCTCAACATTTAAATTTTGGGTATAACCCCTTTCCTCTTTGAAAATCCCTTTCAATGCAAGAAATAGCTCATTTCAACATATATCAACTCTAATTTCATAATTACAACTTTTTTCAATAAAACATTTGAAACCCCTCATTTACATTTTGATTTAATAATCCAACTATTTTCCTAAAAGATCAACATTTTAGGGTTTCTCCAAATTAGGGCTTTTTACTTTTAAAAACTCATATGCATTTTCAAGTGAAAAACAAACTTTTGTAGTTGAACCATAGCTCAACGATCCCATTTGGAACAAACCATCACTCACAAAACAATTTTTCAAAAATCAATCCAAGGACAATGGGATCTATATATTTAAAATACACCACAAATATACTACCGAACTTATATTGAATTTAAGAAATAGATCTTACCTCTTGAAGTAAGAAGGAAACAAGTCGGAAAAATCACCGGCGGCAAAATGACGATCCATTGAGATTAAATGGAAGCTCTCGTCGTGCTCTACGTTTTGGTATATATATGGGTCAAAGATGTATAGAAATAGATGAAATCAAGGCTAAAAAGCTTGAGAAAGCAAAGGTGGGGGGAGAGAGAAAGGGGAGTGAAAAGTGAAGAGATTTTACCCAAAAGTGACTTTTAAAGACCAGATTCTGCGCAATCTGCTCGAGCTTTTAAAGTTGCGCTTGAGTGCACTATACTACAGCATATATTTGCAAATTTCAAATAGGAATAACTCTCCGCTCGGACTCCGTTTAGGGTCGTTCTTGTGTCCAAATTGAAGCCTTGAAAATAAGCTTTCCAATGGTTCTAGATAATATCCAGATTTAAAGTGTGGAAAAAGAAAATGATAAAAGAGTGAAGACTACTCAATAAATTTGGAGTTTTTGATTCAATCTCACCTAACCACTATGGTAACACTTCAACCAAGGCTCGAATATCGACTAAAAAGGTTCCCAATCAAGATAATCATAGAGTCAAATATAATTCCATTATAATAGGAAGTACATAGTGCTACACCTTCCCATCTTAGGAAATTTCATCCCCAAATTGAAGAAACGCCAACACCCAAAAGCCACTCAACGATTACAAAGGATACAACGCCAACCTATGTTCAGATCTATCGTGGGATAAGTTCCTAGATTCTAGGTTCAACACCTTGAGAACCCAAAGACACCCAAATAACAAAACACCAAGGAACAAACACAGATGCCTCTTCGACCCACATAACTTGTAGTGGTCTATGAGACAAGAAACAACAACCACCACAATAACGACGATAACCACACGGACTCAAAGACGTCAACCACGCCTGAATCACCTACAACATCGAAATCACCACCGAGTGCTCAAACGCTCAAACACAGAGAATAAGAGAACTCCTCATACACTAGACACTCAATCAACTCTCAGAACGAGAACACAAGGCAAAATACGGCTAAAGAATAATGAATATGGCATAACAAGCCTCGGACAAATTCTAAACCCCCGTAAAGTAAACACATAGCACATAACTAGCAACTCAGGCTAGATCACAACGCACCGCACAACACAAGGTATCACATCCAAGTTAAAGAAAATTCCTTACTTTTCCCATTGTCTCAAAACACTTTGCTTTTCTAAAAGGCGCCCAAACCTCACCGTCACAATCTAGATACATTTTCAACCGTCCAGAACAAAACTCAGAGATTTCCAAACAGTTTTCTGAAAACCATAGATGATATTTATAACACAAAACCATTTTCATTTTTGTTTCTGATTTGTTGGATTCAGCTTTTTATTAAACCTAAAACTTACGTTTTAATTCAAAATCGTTTTAGTTCAAGAAAAGTACCCAAGGCCACAACACCAAAGTTTCTTTTTTTTTTTTTTCATTAGCTTTCCTCTGGTGAACCACAACACAGTCACCTAACAAAACCCATCACACCCACGGTGATGCCACAATACCAAAACTAAATTTCCACAATGAGAATCCCGGGAAATTTCCAAAATGCCAGCAACGCAATAACACCAGAAAAAGAAATTTTACACTCACAATCACATAATGGGGCAAAAGCACAGTAAAACCGTAACCTCAAACTGGTTACCTCAAACTCAAAATAACTTCCCAACTATCCATATGGAATTTACATGCCACACTAAGATATCGATCAATTACACAATCTTCAATTCCATCATATTTCTAAGGTGACTATATGTCAACCAACCCAATTGCCAACCAATCTATTATTCAATACCACTATCCCATACTAGTCTCTAAACACCGACATACCACTTAATTCCATATCTCAACACTACACTAACACATATTACCTAACCAATTCAACTCTGAGATGGAGCTCCTCACACAATCTTACATTCTCATTGAATCACACCGGATTTCTCAAGTTAACCCATATTACCTCAAATCTCAGCCCATCCCCTACACTTAGGCCTACATAGCAATACTTCCTCGCACCACACTTGAGTTCAAGCCGAACTCCCAAAGATCATATATACACTCACCCCAAGACCAATGAAGTAAATAACAAACTTACACAACTCATTACCCACTCCACACACCTTACCATACCACTAGAAGTTCCATCCTCAAACTAAAATTGCAATAGAAAATCACCGCAACACTAGAGATCTTACATGGGGTTCATAAACAACCTCCACTTATGACCAACGTAAAACCTCCTAGGATAGTCCTATGACCAATCCCCTTTTACACATCTCTTAACAACATACACTTACATATCGCCAATCCCAAACAAAAGAATCTAAAATTAAAGCAATTTCCATAAAACCAAACTAACCACTCTCAGTAGGCTAGAAATAATTGCCCCGTAAAATAAACTCAAGTCACTCTCATGCTAACCACTCTTACTAACTCAAACACCAACATTGCAAACTCCCAAAGACCTGATAAGGAATTCTTAAAGATGTTATAAGGACATCGATCCGTCTAATCCACTTCTTGGTATAAAACAACAACACTTTACCCTTCACTGACCCATAAGACTCATGCTTTATTCGCCCAACTACTCTTCTCACTTAGCACCAAAATAACAATACTCCAACACCAAACACCTCCATAATGGGTTTCCAGATACACACAAATCACTAGAGCGACCAAAACATCACACTTCCAGAAATTACAAACAGAAGCTGACCGCTCGAGCGCAAGAAGTACCGCTCGAGCTCAAGAAACACCGCTTGAGCGAAGAATACCAACTCTCAAAAGTTTTGTAAACAGAAGACCACCGCTCGAGTGCAACATCGCTTGAGCGCAAGAGACACCACTTGAGCTAAGAATACACCCTCCTAGTATCTTTGCAAACCTGCTAAAGTACTGAGAGTACTCAAAGACCGCTCGAGCGTAGAAAGTACCGCTTGAGCGTTCAGGCCAAAATCTAGACAAATTTTCTAATGAAAAACAAACCACCAACCTGTTCCAAATGCAACCACAATACTCAAACAACGCAATCAC
The DNA here is from genome assembly GCA_030407325.1 of Camellia japonica. Lineage (NCBI taxonomy): Eukaryota > Viridiplantae > Streptophyta > Magnoliopsida > Ericales > Theaceae > Camellia > Camellia japonica. Next base: position 3,617 of record JAPPVO010002873.1, read on the forward strand.
AAAGAATAAGTTAAACAAGGATATGAACAACCATTAAAGAAAAGAAAACCCGAATCCCAAAACATCAAATAGGTTGGGTTTAAACCAAAATCATCATATCTCTGAAATAAACCCAATAACCAACATTAACCAAACTGAATATATTGACTGGTAAGACTCCACTCTCACAATAACCCAACAAGTCACAATGACCCTCAAAGTACTCATCTTCCATAACCAACTCTACCATCCATCTATTCTAAATCAATTTCAACCAAACACAAATTATTTAACATAGCATACAAACCCTAATCCAAACAAGGCTCTCTAACCCTCACATTCCCAAGTCAAAATGCAATAGTTCTTACACGTTCAAATGAAGATTTCCCAATTCCACAACAACTCATAAAATAAACAACCCATCATACATGTATGAACACAATCATAATATTTCAATGGTCCACATTGTACGGATTACAAAGAAAGAGACCACATAATAATTACAACCGTTTATCCTCCAGTCACAAAACAAGATAACCGAAACTAATTACCCAAAGCAACTATAAATCCTGCCAGGTATTTCAACTAATTACTTCATCCAACTTATACAGAAAATGACTTCACTTGTTCCACCACACATCATCTATAAAGAAAAACCTCAAGCCTAAATGTCCCAACAAGTTCTACCAACCTTGAGGGAAGTCAAACCACACTCACTTCGCAACCAACCACACTCCACAATACTAACCTCTAGATTACTAACACTAACTCACAACTTATGAAAATACACAACATATCACCAGTGTAGCACTCACCGAGATGCCCACTCTGAGTCCACTACTCAATCCAAAACGTTTCTATAAGAAGGAAACACATAACTTAGGATACATAACACTGGCATATTTTCCTAAAATACTAACACAACACAATCACATAACAATTACTCAAAACAACCCCATTGAGACTCCAATTAATTTTACATACCATCTACCAACATATGTGATATCCCTGTTCCGTAATATTTTAATTGGTCCTTAATATGAGTATAACTATGTGTTTAATATGATTTTGTGTGCCATTATGTGAAAATATGTGGTTTTGAATTTCTATCTGTTCACCGTAGGAATATCTGTTCGATTATCTCTTTGGAAATTAAATTGAAGGCCCTATCGGCTACAGGACCGCGAATTGATTGCGCCATTGTGATAGCGTAATTTTTAGAGCCTACAGGTGAAATTTAATTAAAAATTGAATCGGATCAGATTAAATTGATTAAATTAGTAAATTGGTGCTCAATTATTTTAATATTAAGAATTTTGATTAAAAGAGCTTTTAGTGGGCCACTTTCACTCAAATTCCCTCTTTAGTTTATTTTGGCTGATTTTTTGACTCTAAGAGTAGAGAGAGGGTCGGCTAGAGAGGGTGAGAGAAGAAGAATTGTGTTTGGCTCAAGTTTGTGAAGAATTGGAGGATTAAACTCAAGATTTTGCTACAGATTGGGAGAATTAAGCCTCTAGGTGAGTAATTTATGGACCCTAGTTGTAATCTTGTGAATCCAAGGTTGGTTGATGACCAAGAGTAAGGATTGGAATGAAATTGAGTTGATCATGTTGAATTGAAGGTTAATGTATGCTTGCATGTATGTAATTGCTTGGGATTTGCATGTTTGAGTTTGAAATACATGATCCATGTAAGTTTCTAGTTGAAGCTCATGTTTGTAATCACCATTGCACCATGTAAGTTGAAATGAGGGTAATATATCACATGCATGTACAATTTATAAGAGTAGGAGCTTTGAATGCATGAATTTGATGAGTTGGTGATGAGTTTGGGTTAATTTGGGACATGCAAGTGTTTGATTCATGAAATTGAGCTTCATAATGATAATTTGGTGTTTGTATCATGTTACACAAGTATATTTGAAGTTTGAGCTAGTATATATGCATGAAATGTTGATTGGAAGGTCGAATTGAGCTCAAAGAACAATTCTGGGTTTTCCAGAATTTTGATGTCTGCTCGAGCGGGAAACCGCCGCTGAGCGTGAAATACGGCTCCTAGAACTTTTTGCAGACATGGTATCTGCTCGAGCGGGGTAGTTTACGCTCGAGTGGGGAGCCATGTAGAGAGGCCTTCGCTCGAGCGCCAGAGTGCACGATCGAGCGTAAATTCGACATAACCAGTACTTTTGCAAGCCTCAGGGTCTGCTCGAGCGGGGAAGTCCACGTTCGAGCGGGGACCTTGTTTTCTGAAATTTTAAAAAGGCATTACTGTGTTCTCGTTTTCCTTTCTCTTTCCTTGCAAAGACTCTTAGGCATACATTGAGCATTGTAATTGAGTTAAAGAAGATAAGATGAAGCCTAAAGAGGAAAATGTGAATTTAGAACGGATCAAATTGTTTGTGACCATTTTGTGTTCATGGAATGTGTAGGGTCGAGCTCCAGGGCAAACCAACCAACCGATCACTGTGAGTAATATCTTAACAAAGATATTTGAAATATGTTGTTGTCTCAAATTACTTACTTCTACTGTAAGTTTTATAAGTTCGTTGATTTGATTGGTGGACAATGTGGCTATGCCAAATAAATGATGGGCCAGAGGCCAGTTTGATCTGAATGATAGAGTGAATGAAGGCTAGAGGCCGTTTTGACGAGAATGAATGAATGGGCCAGAGGCCGTTTTGACGAGAATGAATGGATGGGCTAGAGGCCGTTTTGACATGAATGAATGGGCCAGAGGCCGTTTTGACATGAATGAATAGGCCAAAGGCCGTTTTGACACGAATGAATGACTAGGCCAAAGGCCATTTTGACACGAATAAATGAATGGGCCAGAGGCCGTTTCGACATGAATAAATGAATGGGCCAAAGGCCAGTTCGACATGAATAAATGAATGGGCCAGAGGCCAGTTTGACATAAATGCAAATATGAATTGGGCCCAAGGCCGTTTGAAGCATGTTGTTCTACATACCGTTCGTATAACTCCTTTATTTGATATTATTCACTGGGCTTTCACTCACGCTCATTCATGTGTTTGTAGGTGAGCCCAGAGAAGTCCAAACCCAGCCCTAGTGAAGTCTGTGCAGAACAACAAAGGTTTTGAAGAGTCAGCCCTTGCGTCTCACGCACGAGACCCGTCTTCGCCTTTTTGCCATTCTGTTTTATTTTGTCATGTGGGCGAAGTCTTTGAAGATGTTGTATATAGGCTTGATGGGTTGACTTAGACTTATATGATCCTGTATGTACAGAACCTTATGTAGTACATATTTTGTTGTGAGTTATTAATATGCATATGTATGGTTTGTTATGGTGTGCCATGTAGGCACAGCTCTTTGGACAAAGTTTTAAATTGCTTCCGTTTGGCCCCCATTAACTCTGTTAAAATACGTTTGGTTTGGTTCAAGGCCGTAGGTAATCTCTTGATTACTGGCCAGTTATGTCCTTAACCCACGAGGGTGGGTTCGGGTCATGACAACATAACACATAACACGTAATTGCGCTTAAGTCTACAAAGATAATCATTCGTTCCAGTACTCACTCAGATTTCTCATTAGAAATAATGTTGATCAAACATGTTTCCAATAAGACCTCCAAGTTAGTTAACTAGACACTGATTAATATCCATGAGTCTCAACACCATGCCCACATAAAATGCAACACATAAGCATGTTATCATTTAGCACACAACATACAAATGTCCTCACCAAACATGATAAACCCATTATGGCTAACCACTTCCAGCGAGCTCAAAGTTTTCAAACCCGGTTAGCTCTGATACCAAGTTGTCAAGCCCCGAATTTACAAGGTCTGACCCACGTAACCACCTAATGATAGACGACCACTAACAACACTCATGTAGATGTATATAATATAAGCACACAGTACATATGTTATTCCGATTTTACACATTCTTAAATACAACATCTTAGTCAAATGGATGCTCTATAACAAAACATACAAAGATGTTATAAATCAAATTAAGATGTCCAAAGGCTTACATCATATACAAAGGGTGTAATTTTCAGCCATGTAGGGTGAGCATAAAGCCTAGTAGGAAATATTTCAAAAACTAAACATGCTCCATCAGTACAAATGATCATGAATGCAATACATACATAAATAATATGCCCAAATGCATTCTCAAATCCACTTGCTTTCTCAAAAAAATCCTTTCTTTCCAGTTTCCAAACCTTTAGTTTATTCAAAACATTTTTTTTGAATTCAAAACATTATTCTAATATAAAATATATTTCCAAAGCCAATTCAAGTATCTCAATACCAACTAGCAAATATATTGCTAAATCAAATACAAATACGTTAACCAACAACAATTACATTGCTAAAACTCGATTCCAAATCATTCATTTCCAAAACCAAGATAATAATAAATAAAATGGGTAAATCTCTAAAACCAATACAACCTTTCACAGAAATTTCATCCGTGGGAAACCGTCAAATGGGACCCATGTAAACGTAGGCTATACATGCACTATCATTGCCATTCTACGGAATTTTCGTCCGCGGGATTGGCACCCATGTATACGCGCTGTTTTCGGGACTTTTACCTAGGACACACAGTTCAACTTGTTTGATGTAACAACAACCATTTCTCATATTTACCATTTTATTTACCCTTTCCAAATAGCACAATACATGTGATCTAAAAAATGATTTTCAAAATGAAACAAATGCCCTTAAAACATAACACAAGAATTTCCAAAATCTCTTTCCAAAACATACAGTTTAAATTATCAAAATCATTATATGTTCCATGATATGCATGATTTATAAACAGCCCAGTTTGCCTAATTCACATGTGATTTCTACATCATAGCTATCCTCCACCAATAGTCCAAAACAAATATCTCTAAATATATAAATAAATTCCATTAAAGATACACTTTTCCAAAATCTCAAATGGGAGTGATAATACATATCCAACTCCACCATCATCATTAATCATCATTTCAATTTCACATTTCTCAACATTCATTCTATTTCCTCTTTACAATCTCAATATTTACATTTTTGGGCATAACCCCTTTCCTCTTTGAAAATCCATTTCAATGCAAGAAATAGCTCATTTCAACATATATCAACTCCAATTTCATAATCACAACCTTTTTCAAGAAAACATTTGAAAACCCCACATTTACATGTTGATTTAATAATCCAACCATTTTCCCCAAAGATCAACATTTTAGGATTTCTCCAAATTAGGGCTTTTTACTTTTAAAAAACTCATATGCATTTTTGTAAGTGGAAAATAAACTTTTGTAGCTAAACCATAGCTCAACAATCCCATTTGCAACAAACCCTCACTTACAAAATAAATTTTCAAAAATCAACCCAAGGACAATGGAATCTATATATTTAAAATACAGCACAAATACACTACCGAACTCATATTGAGTTTAAGAAAGAGGTCCTACCTCTTGAAGCAAGAAGGAAACAAGTCAGAAAAATCACTGGCAGTGAAACAACAATCCGTTGAGATTAAATGGAAGCCCTTGTTGTGTTCTATGTTTTGGTATATGGAACTAGGGGTCAAAGATGTATAGAAATAGATGAAATCAAGGCTAAAAAGCTTGAGAAAACAAAAATGGCGGAAGGAGTGAGAAAGGGGAGTGAAAAGTGAATAGATTTTGCCCAAAAAGTGACTTTTAAAGAACAGATTCTGCGCAGTCCGCTTGAGCGTTGAAAGTTGAGCTCGAGCGCACTATACTCACATTAGAGATTTGCAAGTTTCAAACAAGAATAACTCTCTTATCCAGACTCCGTTTAGGGTCGTTCTTGTGTCCAAATTGAAGTCTCGGAAGTAAACTTTCCAATGGTTCTAGCCTCACATCAAGATTCAAAGTGTGAAAAGAGAAAATGATAAAGAGTGAAGACCACTCAATAACGACTATTCAAATTTGGAGTTTTTGATTCAATCTCACCCAACCACTATGGTAACACCTCAACCAAGGCTCAAATATCGACTAAGAAGGTTCCCAATTAAGATAATCAAAGAGTCAAATATAATTCCATTATAACAGGAAGTACATAGTGCTACAGCAACACAAGCTACACTTGTGAGACCCTTAACTTTAGTAAACCCTATTAGGTCCCTAAATTTTGAGTTATTGCCCTTAGTTCTTTGATTATTCACAAATTAAACCCTAGAACCGAAAACGCATCACGGACAAACCCATACAAACCCTAATCGACCCTGGAAGCTTAAAAATCATTTCTAACACTCTAATATTAATTATTTAACTCTCAAATTTTAGATTAATCTCTCTAAACCTTAACTTCCGATTTTCACAATTTCGTCCGGTTATTCACCTTTAAATTCAAAGCAAGATAATACAAACCGAGTTATTTTTCCTAACACTAATTTATTAACTCTACACTTGAAATAGATATTTTAATTGAGCCCAAGCCCTCACATTTTTCTTGAATCACATTTTGACCCAAACTAGTACCATTACACACACACACACACATATATACATATATATACTTGTACCTTTCTTAAATAAATAATTTTGTACACAAAATATCTTCATATATATATAATCAACAAAAATCTCCCAAAGTTCCTTGCACATGGCCAGCCACCCTTGGGAAGAGAAATTGATATAACTTTTTCAAACCATATCCATGATATTAAGGAAAAAGTTTGCGAGTACACCTTAAAACATGGAACCTTGTCTCCACCTCAAGTTCCATCCTAAATAGAGCCCATCTAGATCATGATTAATTACATAATTAAGGCCTCTAATAGTTCACTATTCTATTAGGTTCCAAGTAAATCCAAAATATCCAATCCATTTCCAATGAATGGGCAAAATAGACCTTTTGCACCAATTATCCTATAAAAGGAACCCCACCCTTAGCATTTTGCACACAAGAACACACACATACACACTACATTCAGCTGAGAAGACAAGAGGAGACTGAGCTTGGTGGAAGATAGGAGAGAAAGAAGAAGTTTGCTTGCAATTCAACCAAACCTCAAGTAAGCCACAACATAACTCTCTCTTTCATTTTCCTTTTATACATGTTATTAGAAGTTTAAAATGGTATTTTCATACGTGTTTTGATGGTATTCTTGTGTTAAAAATGAAAGGAGTTGAGCCTTGATTCTACCATTCTTGTATTTCTCTTTATCGGTATAAGGCTTCCTTTTTCCATATCAATGTCTCAAAATTTCTAAAGGCACACCTTCACCTTAAAATTTTTGAGTTTAATATATATTATTTAGCATGTTTTCATCACAAGAGGAGTGGAAAATTTCCCCTAGTTGACATCTTTCCTCACCAACTTTCTTATTTTAGAAACTGTGCCAGAAAAATCTATTTTATAGTATACTAGCAAAAATTATAGAAAAATGTACAAAAATATTTTGGGCCTCCATTTTATGTCAAAATCGTCCTTAAGGAGTTATCTTGCAAGGAAAATTGGTTTCATGGAAAACGTGTTAGTGGTTTGTGAGAAAATTCGATTTTCGTAACGGTCAACGAACCTAGACAGAGCTAGAGTATTTCTGAAATAATTATCTAGAAAAGCTATTCCATTTTTGAAATTTTTTTCTGAAAACTAGATAAAGTTTTCTACAAGCCATAGGAAGGCCGGACTTAGAAAAAATCTAAAATGGTCCTTTTAATTTCAATCTTTAAGTGGTTTTGAATCTGGAAATTTTGTTTTGCCTTGGTGATATAGCAAATGAGAGTTGTAGATTTTATTAAAGTAAGATCAAAATTATTTTTGGAGATCCATGGAGAAATATCGAGATTAGAGTGTTGGCGACTGAGGAGATTGATTTGAGGTAGTTCAGGTGGTATACAATATGTTTCCTTTAAATCTCTTTGCAAACAATGTTATTCTAATCGTCTTCAATTTGTACTCCTCTTGATGATTTTGATAATTTGATAAATTCTGTGGAATTATTCGTTGTTATTCGTTTGATTATCTAGTCATTTGATGAACTCTGTGTAGCTATTCTATGTTGGAAATGTTGATTTGTCCGCCAAAAGGAAATGGAAATGCTCCATACATGGATCGAGTGGACTTTACCAATATACTCTGTACCAATAGCCCAGATAAGCAGTTGTGCTTGGGTGAGGGGGGTGAGGTCGATCACTGGTCATGTACTGAGTGGGACCGGGTATTTGGTCTTGGATAAATTATCATATGTCAAGTTGACTTATTTGTGCAATTTGGTAAATTGCTTGGTATCTCGAATTGAATGGTTTGTGTAATTATTGAATCCCTGTGAATTTATTCTTTGTCCAAACTTTGTTATTCCTGTCGTATTGTATACTTCCCAAATTAATTTATTTTTCAGGTGCGAAGCAATTTAGTGGAGATTGGATTTGAAGTTCTAAAGAGATTATTAGAGTTAGATATTTTGGGGTCATCACTATATGTTATTATTTTTTATTTTATTTTATTTTTTTGGAGATTTGTATAAGATATATTTTGGATACATTTGTGTAATTATTTGGAGATAAATTTGTATTTTTTTGAGGTTATTAATTTGTTAGAGGTTTAAATTTGAGGCTAAGTTGATTTATTAATGGCCCGAAAGTTGGGGCATTACAACACTGCTAATGGATTTCTTACTCAAGACATCGACCACTACATTGGCCTTTCCCGGGTGATAGTGGAACTCAAAATCATAGTCTTCCATAAACTCCATCCACCTCACTTGCCTCCAATTCAGATCTTTTAGTGAAAATAGGTACTTCAGACTATTGTGATTAGAAAACACCTCAAACTTCTCACCATACAAGTAATTCTCCAAATCTTTAAGACAAAGATCACAGCTGCTAGTTTTAGATCATGGGTAGGATAGTTCCTCTCGTGTGTTTTCAATTGACGTGAGCCATAAGCTATTACCTTTCCCTCTTGCATCAAAACATAACCTAAACCTTCCCGTGAAGCATCATAATGCACAAAATAGCCCAAACCCCTCTTTGGAATAATCAACACTGGAGCAGTGGTAAGTCTAACCTTAAGCACTTGAAAAGACTTCTCATAAGTCACATTCCACGTAAACTTGATTCCTTTTCTCGTTAGTCTAGTCAAAGGTGAGACTAACTTAGAGAAATCCTTTACAAACCGATGGTAATACCCGGCTAACCCCAAAAAACTACGGATCTCAAAAGCATTCTTAGGTTGCTCCCAATCTTGTACTGCTTCTATCTTGGATGAATCTATAGTCACCCCTTCCTCAGATACTACATGGCCTAAGAACTTTACTTCTCTCAACCAGAATTCACACTTCTCGAACTTAGCATATAGTTTGTGGACTTTAAGCAACTCAACCACAACTCGCAGGTGTTCCTCGTGTTCCTCCTCATAGGGTGAGTAAATTAGGATGTCATCAACAAAGACAACTACAAAACGGTCTAAGAACTCACAGAATATTTGATTCATTAGATCCATAAACACAGCTGGTGCATTGGTTAACCCAAAAGGCATCACTAGAAAATCATAATGGCCACACCTCATACGGAATGTCGTTTTCTGGATATCTTCCTCCCTTACCCTCAACTGGTGATAACTCGATCTCAAGTCTATCTTAGAAAAACAATAAAACCTTTACAACTGATCAAACAAATCATCTATGCGAGGCATTGGATACTTGTTCTTAACAGTTACCCGGTTCAACTTCCGATAATCAATACAAAGTCGTAACGCACCATCTTTCTTTTTGGCAAAGAGCGTCGGTGCTCCCCAAGGCGAAGTACTAGGGCGAATGAAACCCTTATCTAGCAATTATTGGAGTTGAATCTTCAACTCACTCAATTCAGCAGGTGCAAATCTATATGGTGCCATAGAGATCGGTGTCATGCCATTCACTAAATTAATATAGAACTCAATCTCACGGTGAGGTGGTAAACTAGTAAGATCCTCAGGAAAGACATCCGAGTATGCGCAAACTACCCTTGGCAATTCGACTTGGACTTCATCACACTCTCTACTCAAGAAGTTTGCAAGAAGGCAACTAAGCTCAGTCCAACCTCGCAGATTACATACTAGCAACAAAACTCTATCAGTTTTGTCTCCCATGAAATAAGAAGTAGTCACCACTCAAGATACATACAGTAACCCTCTGACAGTAACAATATATGACAGTTCAGTATGATGACAACCAGTCCATACCCAATATAGCATCAAAACTCGACATGTCAATCAACACAAATGCAAAAAGAAGTCGGCGACCGACAACCTCTATCTTACAACCCCGGCACCCTTGTTCCAAGACAATCTCACCAGCAATAGGTGACTCTACACTGACTGGAGATACTAACCAAGCCAATTCTAATCCCAATGCCGATGCAAATGCAGACGAAATAAAAGAATGAGATGCACCCGTATCAATCAACATATTAGAAATAGAATTGCATAACAAGAAAGTACCTCTCACAATTGAAGGCGCTGGCACTAAGTCTAGCGTGGTAACAGCATACACACGCCCTGAAGGTCTCTGCTCTACCTGTTCACCCCTCGGAGCATATGTCTGATGCACTGACTGAGCTGAAAAGGCCCTTTGATTAGCCCTTGAGGCCTGTGCTGACTGTGCAAGCTGGTGGCTCTATGTCTATCTCGAACCAAACGCACCAGGTGTGCTACCCAACTGAGGGAAAAACCTCTTCATATGCCCTGATTGCCCACACTGATAACAAGTGAGTGGCTGCCCTTTCCTCTGACTCTGGCTTTGAGAACGAGCTGCAGACGGCGCAGACTATTGCCCTCATTGTAATGCCCCAAATTTCTAGGCCAAATGATAATGCAACAATCATGGTTCTCTTAAAGGAAAATCAAATATAACTTCCCATACTTGCATTACATAATAATAATAATAGTTCCTCATGCGATATTACATTGATTCAACAAGAAGTAAATAACCAAATAAGCACCCCCAAGGGGTTTACAATCTTCCAAGGCTTAAGCCCAGTTACACAAAATGGTTATTCAGACCCACACATACATAGCCCTTGGCTTACAAATAAGATCACAGCAAATGAGAACTTTTGTGCTCTCAACACACACATTTCCTCAATTAGGCGGATTCACTACGTCTTTTCCTACACAAAAATCCGGTAGGGTGAGCATAAAGCCCAGTAGGAAATCGTAAACAAAGTATATACATTTTATACAAGCTTCAAGAGATGAATGCACATGCCATGCTATGTTCTTTTAAAAGTAAGACACATCTTCATCTTTTGAAAATCATCATGCTCAATGATGTCATGTAACTCCAACTGTTCAAAATTAACCAATTTAACTCAAGGGGCGGTAAATACAACTCTGGTAATCCCTAGGTCGGTGTCTGCAAGTAGACTATGCAAGTACTACCAATTATCATTTTTACCGGTATTAACCGGAAGGCTCGACACCTATCCGCACGACTTTCTGGTCTTTCACCAAGGACACTCAGGCTAACTTAATCAATTTCATTTACACCACCTATCAAGACTTACCACCGTTTTTACCCTAAAACCATTTCATGAAAAACCCGTTTCCCAACATTCTTTTCTCAATGCAAGGTTTTCAAATCAACGTTCAAAGCTCAACATAATCAAATGAATTGGTATGCCCATGAAATGAGCAAATGCAATGCAACATTTCTTCCATTCTCAATTTTTCCGCACAATAATTCCATTGTGAACAAATCTCCCATTTCTCTTTTCAAAACAATAAAATCACAAGATGAATATAAACTTTGATTTCCAATTCCCCCAAGGAACAACACATTTCCCACATTTCGAGCATTCTCTACAAATTAGCCATTTCAAGAGTAAAACAACATTTTGAATAACAATCTCCAAAATGAACAACAATTCTCATATTTTACAAAGTTCATCATTTATATACATAAATAAACAATTTTCAAAACATCCATTTATTTTGACCCCCAAAATAAATATGTCAACATTATCCAAGGATTTTCAATATCTTTCAAAAAAACCCTTATATCTAGGTTTTCTCACCAAAACCATTCATCTCCAAAATATTTGGAAGGATCTCACCAAAATCATCTTTCTACAATCAATATAATTCAAAGCCCTCAATTTCCATTTTAAAAGGAAAAGAAAGTAAACCCACTTTCAAAATTTACTCTTCTTCTTGAATTAACAATCAATTTTCAAAACTAATCAAAGGATGATTTCGAAAATCATCTAGATCTTGCAAAAACATATATATAACTCAAAGGAAATCCCTACCTCAAGTTTGAAGAAGAATAGAGTTGAAACCCCAAAATCAATGATGCCTAAACTTGATCTCCACCGCACACCATGTAGCCCTCGCCTAGATAACCAACTTTGATGAAGAACTTGGATCTAAATCCCAATGGATTTGAAGGAATCAAAGACCTTGTGAGGTTTTTGGTAGGAAATGTAGAGAGAAGGAAGAGGAAATGTTTTTAGAGAGAGAGAGGTATACAAAAGTGATACAACTTCAGCCCAAAGAGAGAGGAAAAAGAAAGAAAATTTGGATCTCACCTACTTCCGCATGTGCGGCGCGTGCTCCCACACGTGCGGCCTTCATCCCCGCACGTGCGGCCCTCCTCTTTCGCACTTCACTCCCGCACCTGCCTTTTTAGCAGTGTGCTTCACCCCCTCCCTTGTTTCCCGCACATGCGACCTCATCTCCCATACGTACGGCTACTCTCCCGCACGTGCGTCCCTGGTCCTCAGCCCGGAATTCTCTTGGTTTAACTCCTGACACTCCAGACCGACCAAGCGAACAAGCAACTTCGAAAGCGTTTCGCATTTTTGTTTTGGGGGCGTTGCCCCTTAACCCCGCCAGGGCGTTGCCCTAGGACCCACCAAGGGGCACTGTCCCTTGGACCCCCGCGAGCTGACCGGGCAGCTCGACCCCCGACATACTCAGCGAAGTGGCAAAACTGGGATCGCCACACTCATTCTCTATGCGGCCAAGCTAGAGACTTGTGGCCTAACTAGCCACACTTGTAACAAGAGAAGCCTCCCAAATTACCTCTCCCTGAACTCGAACTCGGCACAGGAAGGTGGACCTAGATTGTGCTTCCTGCGACTGTTGTAAGGTGGAACCCCTGTGCCTTATACTGTCCCGGTTCTACTTCTGAACCTCCTGATTCCTCCTAAAGCCCCTTATCCATTCCTCTTCTGCTTGGACTACGGTCTCAAGATAAGTCGTTGCCTCCACAAGGCGTCTGTAGTCTCTAATCATCGACCCAGTTACCTTGAAAAGAATCCATGTGCTCAACATCTTCTTGAATTCTATACAACGGCATTTCTCTGTCGCCACGAGTTCTGGTGCAAATCTAGAGAGGCTAGTGAATTCTGCCTCAAACTCAGATATTGGAAAACTAAGCTCCTTGAGCTTCAAAAACTGGTCTCTCAACTTTTCCCTAGCAGTGGGAGACAAGCACTTGTCCTAGAAGGCATTGACAAAGGCCTCCCAAGTCACCCTAATGCGCCCTTGCTCATACTTCCACCGTTGACCCGCATCCCCCTTCAGCTGGAAGGATGCCAAGGTCACTCTCAATCCGTCGTCCTCGATGCCAAGCATCTCGAACATCTTCACCATTTGTTGTAGCCACTCGTCCGCCTGCAGTGGCTGCTTCGGATCACCCAAAAACTCATCTGAATTAGACTGGAAGAACTCTCTCTTTAAGAAGGACGGCCCTACTTCAGCAACTTGGGCCTGGAATTGATTCTCAACTTTGAAAAGGTCCATGGATTCCCGCAAAGCTCCAGTCATTTCACAGGCCAAAGCACCCATGGCCTGCTGACCAACTAGTTCGGCGACATTGGCCTAACCAACCCTTCTTCTTGAGCCAAAATCTCATCCGATAAAGACACCTCATGCCTTCTAAGCCTACCATGCCTACCTCTACCACGTTCACGTCCTGACATCCTAATGAAGGTAACAAAAGAAATTAGCACATTTACAAATTTGCCAAATCTAACTCACTCGCGTTCTAATGCGGTGAACAACAATAATTCACTCCACATATGCATGTAGTCACATAAACACTTACGAATCTCCTTTCTAGATAATGATTGTCCCGCAGCATTGCCAGAGTTCCAATTAGAAATAGTAGTGATCAAGTGCTCTTCTAATAGGACTTTTAGAAACCTGTAGACCCAATCAATAACTTAGGAACAAAATCCCATACCCATATAACTACATAAGCATACTATACATACAAATATCTCTGCCAAGCAAGACAGACCCACTGTGGTAATAACCACTTCCCACGTACCCAAAGTATTCAAACTTGGTACGCTCTGATACCAAGTTATAACGCCCCAAAATAAATACAATAATCCATCCACCATATCAATAAATGACAACAACGATAAAGTAATTATCTTCTATTAAATCCAATTGAGTTTACAAAAGGGAAACATATGCGGTATATGTTCATAATGCCTGGCTCTGAATCTATAGCATATGTTGCGAACAAAAGAAAAAGAATGGAAGTTAAACAGATAAGAAATGCCCTGAGGGCTTATAGTTTCCAAGACAATGCTTCGTTACAATAAAAGTGGCCTTAAGTCCAATACAGTTAAAGCCCTTGGCTTGTACAAAATAAATACAATAAATACACAAAAAGAAGCTCTCGCTCCAAGTCCTCCCAAGCTATTGCCTTGGCAAAGGCATATCATCAGCACTTGAAATGTTTTCCCACGTTGGGTAAGCTAAAGCCCAGTAGAATAATGCAACACATATGAATCTTAACAAAGCTATAAGGTGAATGCATATACAATGCTCATGCCAAAACATTTTTATACCTCTTTCCAATGCAATTTCTACAACAATCATAGTTATCCTCTACCGATAGCCCAAACAGATATTTCTAAATAAATAATTTATATTCCATAAAGACAAACTTTCCAAATTTCAAAAGGTGGATGATAATACATATCCAATTCTACCATCCTCATCAATACCAATCCAATTTCATAATTTCAATATCAATTTCATTATTTATACGAAACCAACATTTGAGGCATTTAGGAAAAAATTCTTACTCTTTTCAAAATCAACCCCAAGTATCCAAAATCAATCATTTCCACCCAACTCAACATTATTTCCAACATCAAAATCATTTCCAAGAACCTATTTGAAAAACCCCTCTTTTGATTTTTATCCAAAACCCTAGATTTGTTCCAACTCTTCCAAATTCGCAATATGGTTTAGAAATGACAAATAACTAAGTTAAAACTCATAAAAAGTGTGGAAAGTATCCATACCTCAAGCTAAAACACAAGAGAGAGAGATAGAGAGAGAGAGAGAGAGAGAGAGAGAACCCAAAGACGCCAAAAACCAACTTTGCTCCGGTTAGAATGAAGCCCACACCGAGCTCTAACTTTTTAACAAAGGCACACGGGTGAAAAGATCAACGAATCTAGGTGTATTTGAGAGAAATATGTGAGTTTTAAAGAGAGAGAGTGAGAGATATTTAGGTTTTGAAATGTTTAGAGAGAGAAAGATGAAAAAGTGACTTAAAATGGATTGTTTACGAACTGCTATACGCACAGCTCGCTCGAGTGCAAGATGTGTCGCTCGAGCCACCAGACACAATAAGTTTTACCCCTCGAGCGTAAGAAGCTTTGCTCGAGCACAGAATACAAATTCCTAGTAGTTTTGCAGACAGAGGTTGTCGCTCGAGCGTAAGAAGCTTCACTCGAGCGAAGAATACAAACTCTCAGCATTTTTACAGACCCGCAAAAGTACTAGAGGTTCACAAAAACAACTCGAGCGCAAGAACCTTCGCTAAAGTGAATGGACAAAAAATTAGGCAACAAAAGTTTGAAAAATAAGCTACCAACTTGTTCCAAACGCCATCAACACATCCAAAAGCCAAGCTCAAAGAGATATAAGGGGAAACAAGACATGGATAACTATATATAACAATGAAACTTGGATCTAAAACATCAAATGGGTCAGGTCCAAACCAAAAATGCTATAGCTATTGTCCTTCCACATTGTTCAAACCTACACGTTACACATGGGTACACACATTGAAACACATAGTTCGAATCATATAATTCATGTTCTCTTTCTAATTCAATCATTCATGTGGGTTTCTCACTTATTCGTTCCTTATTGAGTCACAATTCTTAGAAATGCTCCAGCGAAGATGAGAAGAAAGATATGAACACATAAAGACTTGTCAAAATATGCAGAAATAGGGGTCTTTGCTCGAGGCAACCAATGGTCGCTCGAGCGGTCACAGAGGTCTGCAAAAGTACTGGATGGGTCAAATCTGCGCTCGATCCAACACTTGGTCGCTAGAGAGATCCAACAATATATAGAGGGTTCACTCGAGTGCACACTTGGTTGCTTTAGCCATCTGTAAAGACTGCAAAAAGTACTGGGAGCTCGTCAAGTTCGCTCGAGCGCACACTTGGTCACTCAAGCGGTCTGCAAATATTCTGGGTTTTCAGGATTGCTCTTGAAGTTCAAAAGTGCATCTTTCATGTTCAAAGCTTGCATAGCTTACTAGAAACATGTAGAAACCTTTCATAAGACATTAATTCATGAAAATTATGAAACCACATACTCAAATCCCTTTCAATTTTCCAAAACAAGGTTCAAAACTCCATGTTCTTAACTTGCATATAATGAATTGCCTTTCCTTCTTTTCAAAACTCATGAACTTGACAAATTTGAGCTCAAAGGCTCATGCATGAACAAACCTCCTTTCCAAAACATGAATTTAAGAATGAACACATGATGGATAAAACATGCACGTACAAATTAACCTACAATTTCAACATGGGTGCTAGAATTCAAACTCAATATGGAAAAAATTCAACATATTACTACATGCATGTAGAGCTTCTTCACTTTCTTGACTTTATTTATTAAAATACAAGCAAATGGTCATATATAATCCATGTACACAACTCTAGAACACATCATCTTCAAGAATTGAGAGGTAAATCTCACCTACATGCTTCAAACACACTTGTTCTTGCAATAACTTTGACCAAATCAAGTAAACCCTTCAATCTTTACACCTTCTCTCTCTAGATGAGAGCTCTCATTCTCTCTCTCTCTCTCTCTCTCTCTCTCTCTCTCTACAATGTATAATCTTAGATTTTTGCTCAAGAGTGAAGAGAAAGATGAGCTCAAATGAGCTTATGGCTCATATATATAGCTAGAATAGCATAATGCAACAATTAAAACATTAGACCAATTAAACACAACTTAATTAATTAATCTGAATCAATTTTTGATCAAACTTGCCATAAGGTTCTAAAAATTCTAATTAGTCTAATCATGTACTCAATTTTGGTTTCCGACGCCATTATGGCCTTTAATTTTAGATTCAGAGTGAAAATCACAACAGATTTTTCTACGATCAACAGATAGTTTCCAAATTGAACAGATATACTCAAATTGATCACATGGCACGTATCACAATCAATAAATAACACATAATTAAATAATTATAATCATGATATGTATGTTGAACTCGTTACAGGTAAAGCACAATTTTTTTCTTTTTAGCTTAGTAGTATCGATAATATTAGCCTCCAAAAGGTCTCCATTTGGATGAACCATTAGATGTTAAACCTCTCTCTCTCTCCCTTAAGTCTGTGTAATTATTGTCTACTAGCTTAAGTTGAATGGTTTGTAGGAGAAGATTGGAGGCCTTGAAGATGAGAATGGAAAAAAGAAAAAAGGATGAGCCAATTGTTGGAGTCGTTGGAGGTTCTACAACCAAAAAGTAGCTCTTTTGGTGAAAGTTATTGCTACTTTGTCTACTGTATGGATATCTGCTATTGTGATACTGGTGAAAGTTAGAGGTTCTACATTATCACAAAATATATACTCCAAGATCGTTTGTGATAAAGCCTTCTCTTGTGGGATGAACTAAAGCAGTGAAGCATATTTTGCCTCAACATGAGGCTTGGATATTGTGATAATTTGTGTACGCCTTGTTCAATAGTGAACAAACATAATTAGTTGAATTTCCTCTGTTATCAAACATTATTGCATGTATTTAGATTTGATTTGTTCTCAGTTATTTTTTTATCCCTCTTTTTTTCTTCTTTTTTTTATGGCTCACGATCATTTTCTTTTTTTCTGTTTTTAATATGTCTAAATTTATTGTCATTCTTTGATTTATGTTGTGGCTTGTGATGTAGGATATCATGTGCATAGTATGTGATAGTTAGTGGAGGGAAATTGTAGCCTATATCTAGAAAAGGCATAACCACTTTGTAACCAATTTTGGAATAATAAACATTGATTGATTAAGAGCTTCACTATAAATTTCTCTCTACATTTTCTCTCTCTCGTTCTTGATTGGGCTCATCATCATTGGTATCAGAGCAATTTCTTCAATCCAAGATTATCACTGATTACCACAGATTATCCGAGAAATTGATCGGTTAATTTGAACCCATCTAGAGTCATCAGATATCGAAGCCCTAATTGAAGTCTTCAACTGATTTGTATTCCAGTTTGTGAACCTAACAGTTCGTGATTTCAAAATCAAAGGGTTGCATCGATTTCAATTTCAGTCGTAAAATTTGAAGTGTTGTTGAAGACGACCTCGTTGATTCAACCCTGAGTTCGACTAAGGTTTTTCTCTTGATTCAAAATCTTCATCTGGGCTTTGAAATTCTTCCATGCTGCTTGAATATCGATTTCAAGTCAACTTCACACATTCATAAGATTCAGTACTATTTCTGTCGAAAGGAAATCTTAATCGAATGGTGGCTGTGTTCGTGAGAATCGAACCAGACCTGGCTTGTTTGATGACTGAAATCAACCTTGATTTGAAGTTTCGAAGTTGTTGGCTGCTTTGGCTTCGATTGGCTTAGGTTTCATGATGAATGGTTAAAAGTGTATAATTATTTTGTTGTTTTTAGATATTAATACAATTTTATATTAATTCCCTCATTTTATTTATAGTCATGTGTTTAATAGTGATGATACAGTTTGTTCCCGGTGGATGGGCTGGACTAATCCAAGCTCCTCGAGCCCACGTCTGAGTGGCGGAGCCCACTAGATAACTTGCAAGTAAGTTCAGTAGGGAACGGGGTAGTCCCCCAGCGAACCCTCCGACGAGCAAGTTAGCAAGTAGGAAAGGAGATGAAGTATGTAGAGAGAGATTGGGGATAGAAAAGCTTAACCTTCTTGTCTTCGATGCTTGCTTATATCCTTTGGTAATCATTTCACTGTCCCTTCCGAAGTGCCCCCCTCGCCGAAAGCCTGTGTTGTAGCTTACCTTGTACAGGGTAAGGGGGCGCTGTTCCGACGGGGAGGTGTTGTCGTAATAAATGCTGTGATGGGCTGCATTAATGGTGATGTATTGTGGCAATAACTTTGCAGATCTTTGTCTGCTGACGTGGCCTGTTCTGCACCTGCCATGTGTCCGAATGCCATTGGTCCTTCATGTCTAGTTGGCCTTCAGCTGTCATGGACTTTACCAACCGGGTTATGCAATGGGGTCCAAATGGTGGGTTTGGGTCTGTTCATTGTAGGCTGTGGCCTTTATGGGCCTATCCATGTCAGTAGTCCCCCATTCCCAAGTGCAGCTTCAGTCCAACGAAGGGAATAGTAATGAGGAAGATGTGTCCGGCCGTCGGGGGGGGGTTCGAGTTAACGGACCGACCGCGAGGAGTGCCGACCGTGAGTGGAGCCGAGTGGGAGGGCCGATCGCGAGGAGTGCCGACCGCGAGCGGGGCTGAATGGGAGGGCTGACCGCGAGGCGTGCCGACCGCGAGGAGTGCCGACTGCGAGCGGGGCTGAGTGGGAGGGCCGACCGCGAGGCGTGCCAACCGCGAGTGGAGCCGAGTGGGAGGGTCGACCGCGAGGAGTGCCGACCGCGAGCGGGGCTGAGTGGGAGGGCCGACCACGAGCGGGGCTGAGTGGGAGGGCCGACCGCGAGGCGTGCCGACCGCAAGTGGAGCCGAGTGGGAGGGGCCGACCGCAAGGAGTGCCGACAGTGAAGGGAGCCGAGTGGGAGGGCCGACCGTGATAAGTACCGAGTGGGAAGGCCGACCGTGAGGAGGGCTGACCGTGTGAAGGCCGAGCGGAGGGGCGCGGGGCTCAAGAGGCGGCGTGTGAAATGAGGATTTGAAGTGGAAAAGACAGGGGAAGTTGGTGGGGCAGTGCATCGCGGTCATACACGTGGCGATATCGTGGGGGGTAAGTGAGGCGTTGGAGCAAAAATGAAACGATAGGTCATTATGGGGTTGAAAAGACAGTTTTGGCAGATGATTTGAAAAGTTTTCAAACTGGCGAAAATTAATTGGGATCCTTGGAATACGGGCAAACCGTGGGCTTTTGGCGTTGTGCGATTCACTTACTTGTTTACAAAGAACCAAAACATTCCAAGTCTTACTTCATTTGTTGCTCACGATACACCTTTGCAACACTTCTTCAATTTTCTTGCTCCTACATCAGAAGCGATTCGCAGACACAGCTTAGAAATGGCCCAGGACGAAACTGCGATTGTCAGGGTAGATCCGCTTGGGGAGGATGATGCCGTGGAGTTGGCACAGTAGTATAGGATGGAGAGGGCGGGGGAAACAGTTGCACGATTCCACAGTTCCACCGTGATAGCAGCGGCGGAGCCAATCAGCCGGGCAGAACCGGACCACTGGCACACAAAGGCGGATAAAGCAATGGTTACTACGGCGGATTTGGAGGTTATTCGTGAAAAATTCCAGATTCCGATGGAGGTGGAGTTATTGCTGCCGACATCAACGGAGAGGCCGTCTGACGCTAGACCAAGAGAGTTTTCCCTGTACGAGGAGGCTCTGAAGGGTGGACTGAGGTTGCCATTACCTCAAGTGGTAGTGGACGTGCTCAGCCGTCTGGAGGTAGCACCGGGCCAGCTGATGCCCAATGTATGGAAGATCCTGTTGGCCTGTGCAAGCGCATGGCCGAAGGCGAATGGAGGGGAGGCCATGATAGTAGATGAATTTTTCGCCTGCTATAAAGCCTCAAGGCAACAAGAGACGTGGGTCACCTTGCAGGCAGTAATGGGGAAGGGGTTGGTGGCGGGGCTGCCGTTGTCAATCAAGGGGTGGCGACCATGATGGTTCTATGTGTCTGCCAATGGGGGGCCTGGGGTGCGCACCATCTAGAAGGTGCCTATCAGGTCGATGGAGGCAAGACTGGGGGCAGCGGTAGAGGAGAGGGTGAAGAGGGTGAAGGAGTGGAGGGAGAGAGAGAAGGTCAAATGGGACGAGCTCGTTCAGCCGTCCGCATTGTTCGAGGCAGGGTTGGGGCCATTGCCGATCGGTGGGGACCTCGACCGGGCAGAGTTGGAAGCGAGGAGGGAAGCTCAGGCGGCAGAGGATCAGGCCATCCTAGTCAAAGCCAAAAAGTTTAAGGAAGCACAAGACGACCGACCGGCTCAACCGATCGCGCGGGAGAGGATCCGACCGCACCCAAGGCCACTGGGGGAAAAGACTTAAGCAGTTTTGAGCCGCGACCACTCCCAGTTGATCCTGTGAAGGAACAAGCCAGAAGGGAGGGGGAGGCTCTGAAGAAGAAGAAGAAGAAGAAGAAGAAGAGAAGTGCCCAGAGGAGGCTGCAGATGAGCCTAGGTCCAAAAAGGCTAAGGTCGTTCCAGGCATGGTGAAGACCTCTGTGGCCAAGGATGCCCCAGAAGTGGTGGGGGTAACCCCAATGTTGGAGGTTGTGGAGATTGCCCCAGCAGCACAAGTAGGAGTTGGGGTAATTGGTGCAGAGCCAAGTGTGGGGCAACAGACCCAAAGGGGCTCTGATCCCCAGGAAGGGGGAGTCAGTCTCGCCACAGCAATTTATCATGTCCGTGCGGTGGCTGGACAACTGGAAGGAGAGGAGGGGCCAGCCAGGGCAGGAGCAGACCGCCTGGTGAAGATTGTAGAGGAGTCAGCTCTGCGCTCGGCGTCCAGATTCAGCGAGGTTGACCTGTTGAGGGGGTTATGCTCCGCTCAAATGGAGGTAACCACCCTCGCAGGGGCTCTGCTGAGGAAAGCAGGGGCTGCTAAACTCAAGGCTGATGAGGTCAAGGCTCAGCTGGCCAAGTTGAAGAAGATAGTGCAAGCTGGGGCTCTAGTGATCTGCAGGCGGTCAGGATGGAGCTGGAGGACACACGCCGCCAGGTTGTGTCGCTCGAGTTCCAACTTACTAGTGAGCAGAAGAAGTTGGAGGAGGCCCAAAGAGCTTGCGCCGTTGCGGTCGAGCGGCATGAGGAGGCCATGACAAATAATGAAGAGCTCGTCAGGCAAAAAGATGAGGCGGATGTTAAGGTCGATGCTCTGCAAAAGGAGCTGGAGGGTGTAACAACGCCCGCGTGGGACCTCGCTACAGTTCGGACTCCCTTTGGGTTACGGTTCTAAATCTGAACCAAAGAGTCCAACTCTGGCAAATCGTTTTGAAGAAAAACAGATTTTTTTGAAAAGTAGTGCCAAACATGGACTGCTTTGCCAGATTACAGAGTCGCCACCTAATATTTTAAAATGGGAAATTTAGGAAACCCTGACTCGGTGCCGAAGGCCACGTGTCCGTCATCACCAAATGTCTCGGCTCGGGAGCTTGGGTACGATCGGGGAAGGTCAGCTATGACACCCCCTTTCGCCCGGTCGAAGACCGGCCTCTACTAACCGTGATATCCGATTTTGAAAACATTACATGCTCTTATACCGGTTATTAGCCTAGAATTACTATGTTATGCGTACAGCAAACAAAGTATAGACTAGATCGCCTAATTTGGAAATAAGCATTGCATATCCGTTTTGTTTGGAAAATAGTTTGAAATTGCTACTCGCGAGTAGGCTAAAACACGGATTTCAATGAGTATTCCCAACTCAAGTAATCCAACCTCCACCCACAGGCATTCAAAGTTTATAACACATAAGCATTTAGCCGCATGGCAATCATACCGTCATGGCAAACATTCACACGCATGCGATATGCTAAAGCGCAAAACTTACATCGTACTCCGTGCCAGAAACAATAACCCGGTTAGCAAACATGCATGGCCTAGTTCATGTTAAGTGGCTAATGCGACACAAGCATAGATGCAATCTAGAGTAGGCTCGGCTAACCCTAAACATGGCATATGAAATGTGCGAATAGCACGTATTCAATTTGGAATTGAAAATTGCAATGCGGTTTGTATGATGTACCGAGCCCGGCGCATGTAACAAATGCATGAATGCACGCATGCATTGCATAAGGTATGCTAAAATAGACGTGCCCTAATCTACCATCGTAAGCAGGTAAATAAAAGGGATAGAAAGAAATGGGGGTTTGGAAGACATACACCCACTCACACACACTTATTACAATTTTGCCCTCGCTCGGAGGGACCAAAAATAATAATACAGTCCAAAGAATAAATGAATGAATTATTACAAAATTCTAATTACTAAATTAAATCAAGTAAATAAAAGAAAGGAGGCCTCAGCCCTGCCTCGGGATGCACGAATGATGCATGCTCGTTGCGACTTGCCCGGAAAAGCCTACACCGTGCCACTGCCGCCTCTGTTTTTTACTGTCCTGCCTCTCCAAAAATTCCCGAGTCCCAGAATACCTTCCTTGTGTTCTTCTGAGTGCCACCGCTGGAGGAAACTTCCACCGGCTGCTTGTGTGGCCACCGGCTGCAAAAAGGTCTATCGGCCAGACATACAGTGCCGGTCGGCACTCTTTCCTGCCGGTCGGCACAAAATTCCTGCAGAAGACAGTTTGACAGCAACACCAGACAGACAGTGCATGGTGTGGATTTTTGAGCATATTTTGCATGGCCAATGCTCCTATCATGTGTGGGACTCAAGGAAACATGGCTCTTGGTTCTAGGGCCATCAATTGTGCACCTTGGTGCATGATAGCCTAAGGAACCAAGGTTGCACTTTAATGTCAATGCATGCAAACACACAAATGAGACCAAAACCTTATCATGTATGGATCAAAGGTCTTGGTGACCAAAAGTTGAGACAAGTTACACCACTTAAAGTGTGAACTCATCTCAACCTTTATGCTTGGCTTGACAATCCCAAGCCAAGCCATGGAATGCATGTATGCAACATACCTCAAATGAATGCAACATGAGGATTAGAATGCAAACACCAAGTGCTTTAAACAACTATCATATTAAGCATGCAAAATGCTAGAGTGCTCAAGGTGCTAATATGATGGAAACTAGGCCAATTATGCAATAGAGTTAGAATGTGACAAAACCTCATCAATCAATCATGCAACCAACATGATGCAAGGATGCAATGATGGACTTAACTTCAATGGGGCAGCCCTCAAACCACCCCAAAACAGTGGCAAAACAAGCCATAAATGGTGACCAAAATGCTATTAAACATGCAAGTTCATGGGCCTAAACCTAAGGCACCAAAAGAGCATCTTACTACCACTAACACAACCACTCATGGCATGAGTCTAACAACCAAAACAGACTTTTATCATGTAAAATGACACCCAAATCCCCTCACATAGCACCCCCAAAATGCATTAAGCATACAAGCATGCATAAGGCCTATTCTTAGGCACAAAAGGACACACCCTTGGAGCATGAAAATAGTCACATATGTAAACATACACACATGATTTATGGACTGAAATAAGGTCACAAATGATGCCAAATCATGAGGATGATCAAGGTTGAACATGCTAGGAACCAAAATGCATAAGGCTTACAAGCCTAAATGCAAAGCAACCATGTCAAGCACACTATACATGGCAAATCAATGGCTTACAACCCTTATACATGGTAATATAATGCTAAAACCCTCATAGACCAAGCTAAGATATGCAAGAAACATGGCCTAAATGCATGACATGCTTTTAGGCATAAAAGAGCATTTCAAAGCAAGTATGAGAGGCATGCTAGAGGCCACAAATCCGACCCAAAACAGAGGTTAAACATGCTCCAAAACACTTAAAAAAACTCTGAAATCAAGCCAAATGCAAGCATGCACACATGCTACCTCATGAGCCAAAAAAGGAGACCAAAGAGGGACAAAGGGGAGAGGGGTATCCTCCCTATTTGAGACTTGAAACCAACTTCCTCACCACTGAAAACACACTAGTTTTCAGTGGTGAGAAGACCAACACACCAAGTAAAATATGCTCAAAGTAAAGGCACAAAAGAGACCAAAACAAGGCCTAAAAGAGTGAGGCTTCACTCAAATACAAAAGTGACCTTAATGAAAGTTCTTGAGCAAGTAAAAACAAGGTTTTTTTTATGTTAAACACAATCCAAAATCACAAAGCAAAAGGGGTAGAAGTAGTTGCAAGAATGGGGAATCTAAAGTAATGTTCTTACCCTTGAAGATCCTTTGAAGAACAAAAGGTCCAGCCCTCTTTGATTGATCAAAATCAGTCCAAGATCACACAAAACAAACTCCAAGCTCCTACTACTCGGATTAAGGTGTAGTAGTGTGTGTAAAGGTGCAAAAATGAGGTAAACCACACTTTTTGGGCCTAAAACACACACACAAGGATTAGATATAGAAGTATAGATATATATGGATGTATATCAGAGGTATGTGTGTGAGCTCTGGTTTTTTAGGTCTAAAGTGGCTAACCCCCATCAAAGGGAGAGAAGCCTCCCTTATATAGACAAAATAAGGCTCTTAACTTAATGGCTAAGCAAAGAGAGGGGGGTTCAAGAGGTGCAAGAGGGTCTTGGCTTCCAAGGGAAGCTAAGACAGCTGGCCAAGCTTCTCCAAGAAGCTTGGCCAAGGGTTCAACCTTCTAGAAGGTTTATGGGGTTCAAGGGTGCAAAGGGTGCAAACCCGGGCATGGGGAGTGGTGATTGCATTCCAGCTTCCACTGTCACAGCTGGGATGCACCATCCCTGGGGGTGCAAAGGGGTCACACCGGCCAGCCAAAACAGTCACCGGCACAAAAAAGTGCCGGTCAGCAGAATACAGTGCCGACCGGCCAAAGGTTTTGAGAAAATAAGTGCCGGTGGCCACTAGGGGTGCCGGTGGAGGTGTGGGGCAGCCGGTGGGCTTCAGGGATGGCTAAAAAGCCTCTCCCTACCTTTAAAGGCAAAAACACAAGTGTTTGGTGCCAAAACCGAACACGAAGCAGTCGAGTCAAGAGGTCCTGAGACGAGGCGCGCTGCCGAGGCCTCCGGGAACTCGAGACGAACACAATCATGGATAATCACCGGGTGTCCAGGCGGTGACGTCCAAGTCTTGAGGACGGTCAAAAATGGGGTGTCTACAGAGGGCGAGCGTGCCAAAGCGGTGGAGCAGAGGGAAAGCCTGCGTAAGGAGTTGGAGGCAGAGCGAGGCAGAGCGACTGTGGAGAGGGAGACTCTGTAGAAGGAGAGGGAAGCAGAGAGGGCGGGGGCAGTCGCCGAAATGGAGGCTCTGCGTAAGGAGCTGGAGACAAAAAGGACCAAAGCATCCTCTGAGAAGACCATCCTACAAAAAGAGCTGGACGAGGAAAAGGCGAAGGCAGCCTCGGAAAGGGCGGCCTACCCGATCTATGCGTTGCAGCAGTTAATTAATTCAAAGGATCCCCTGAATTTCAGATAGCAGTGGATGCCGCAGTCGCCAGCAGCTTAGCGGGGGTGGAATCTGGGGGGGCTGGGCCATCAAGGACAACTGCTGAGGGGAGGACTGAGTCTGAAGTCATTGAGAGTTTCCAGCAGTCAGACTTCTACAAGCACGAAATGGCTGAGTACTGGGACAGCGGGTGGAAGATGTTCAAACGTAGGGCGGAGGAGCTGTTCCCAGAGCTTGACCTGAGTAGTGTTATGATTGGGGAGGATGGCGTGGCCCAGACCCCCTGGATGAAGGAATTGAAGAAGCAGATCTCGTCTCCAGTGATGAAGAGGAGTGAATTGAAGATGTGTGTACTTAAGAGTTTTTGTTTTGTTTGTATACACATTGTATCTCTCTTTTTTTTTTTTTTGAAGTACTGTAGTGGACTGATGTACATATTTCTCAATAAATGAAATTTCAATTTTATTTCGCAATTGAGTATGTTTACCCATGTCTGAAATAGATGAAGACTTGTGATAGAAACTGGTGATAATAGCTGAGTAAGGCTAGGGACGCCTAAATGCAGAATGAAATTGAATTCGCAATAATACAGAGTTAAGTTAGAAATTCCGCTTTGTATAGTGAAACTGAATTTGTAATAATGTAAAGTGAAGTTAGGAATTCCTCAATGTAGAGGGAAATTGAACTTGTAATAATGATTCAATGTAGATCAAGTTGGAGTATTGAACTTGTGATGGAGTTGTGTGTTGGTGTTCACCGTGCTGCTGAGGAAGTAATCTGATTGGTGAAGAAAAAGTGAAAGAAAGTCTCTGGGAATTTAACTAAGTAAAGGGTGGTATAAAAATGTTGACCTCAAATTGTGACTAAGTGTGCTACTAAGGGTACATTTAAGCAATTTTGGGACCTGAGGTGATGGCACTCTGTTTGGCTGAGGTGATCATGGTGTTCAATCTGACTAAGACGTTGGAAGTGCTCAGTCTGGCTGAGGCTTTGGAAGTGCTCGTCTGGCCGAGGCTTTTGAAGTGCTCAGTCTGGCTGAGGCTTTGGAAGTGCTCGGTCTGGCGGAGGCTTTGGAAGTGCTCAGTCTGGCTGAGGCTTTTGAAGTGCTCAGTCTGGCTGAGGCTTTGGAAGTGCTCGGTTTGGCCGAGGCTTTTGAAGTGCTCAGTCTGGCTGAGGCTTTGGAGGTGCTCCGTCTGGCTGAGGCTTTTGTAGTGCTCAGTCTAGCTGAGGCTTTGGAAGTGCTCGGTCTGGCCGAGGCTTTTGAAGTGCTCCGTCTGGCTGAGGCTTTGGAAGTGCTTCGTCTGGCTGAGGCTTTTGAAGTGCTCAGTCTGGCTGAGGCTTTGGAAGTGCTTAGTCTGGCTGAGGCTTTGGAAGTGCTCCGTCTGGCTGAGGCTTTTGTAGTGCTCAGTCTGGCTGAGGCTTTGGAAGTGCTCAGTCTGGCTGAGGCTTTTGAAGTGCTCAGTCTGGCTGAGGCTTTGGAAGTGCTCGGTCTGGCCGAGGCTTTTGAAGTGCTCAGTTGGCTGAGGCTTTGGATGCTCAGTCTGGCTGAGGCTTACTGGAACTAAAATGTCACTGAGGCACCATATATATGACTGAGAGATATAAATGTCAATAAATTACATTGCACAAAAAGGATGACAGGAATGTTCAAGTGTGTAACTTCTCGAAAACAATACAATAATTGAGCAACTCAAAAGCAGTAGTTTATTGAAAATAACGTTTCAAGTGTTCGGCGTTCCAAGGGTGTGGGAGGTCTCGTCCTTCCAGATCCTGAAGCCGGTAAGTGCCTGGACGTGGTCTGGCTTTCACAATATAAGGTCCCTCCTATTTGGCTGTCAATTTACCCCTCAGTCGGATTCTTGGTGGCAAGGGTTGCTTCTCTCAACACTAGGTCCCCAACAGCAAACTCCTTGGTCGGACCTTGCGGTTGTAATGTGTTCTCATTTTTTGTTGGTATGAGGCTAGTCTGACAGCAGTGGTCTCCCTGAGTTCTTCAATTAGGTCTAGGTCCTCGACGGAGCTCGTCAGTGAGCGCTGGATCCGGATATAAAACTCTGGGGGTTGGCAGACCGACTTCCCTGGAATAACCGCCTCAGCGCCGTATGTTAGGCGGAAAGGGTTTCCCGGTGGGAGTCCGAGCTGTAGTTCGGTAGGCCCAGAGTACATTTGGTAGTTCCTCGGCCCAAAGTCCTTTAGCAGCTTCCAGCTTAGCCTTGATGATCTTCAGAAGAGAACGATTGGTGACCTCAACCTGGCCATTGGCTTGGGGATGACCGGGGGAGGAAAAACATGGTTGGATCTGGAGGTCTGCACAGAACTTTCTGTATCTGGCGTTGTCGAATTATTTGCCGTTGTCACACGATGGCCTGAGGGATGCCAAACCTGCAAATGATTGACTGCCAGATGAACTTGGTTGTGTTCTGTTCGGTGATGGTGGCAAGGGGTTCTGCCTCGACCCACTTGGTGAAGTAATCAATGGCAACAACTGCGAACTTGGTCTGGCCTCGGCCGGTGGGAAGTGGACCAATTAGGTCGATCCCCCATTTGGCGAACGGGTACGGGCTGCAGAGCATAATCAATTCAGTAGGAGGAGCATGGGGGATGTTGGCAACGCGCTGGCACTTATTGCATTTGAGGACAAAATCAGTGGCATCTTGATTGAAGGTCGGCCAGAAATAACCAGTACGGAGTATTTTGTGGGCCAAAGACCTGCCGCCCGAATGATTCCACAAATTCCCTCATGGATTTCTTGCATTACATAGGTTGCTTGGTTGAGTTGAGGCATCGCAGATATGGTCGTGAAAAACCACGTTTGTACAAGACCCATTGACCAGGACGTAGTTAGACGACCGAGCCCTGACCTTGGCGGCCTGCTGTTGGTCATTTGGGAGTTCTCCTGTTGTCAAAATAGGGTGATGTCGGATGCCCAGGGGATGGGTTCATTTTGGAGGAACTGCACCTCGTGCGGGTCGGGTGAGATGGCCGATGAGTTAGGTATTTGAGGCGGACTCCGTGGCTGAGGTCGGACTGATCTGCAAGGCCAACTGAGCCATCTCATCAGCTTTGGAGTTTTTCACCCGAGGTAGTGCTGGATCTGGAAAGTATTGAAGAGGCGAACAAGAGGAGTGCCATGTCCCTGTAGGCCCGCATTGTGCCATCTTGGCATCGAATTCCCCCGTAATCTGACCGACGACGAGCTGTGAGTCACTGAACACTCAGATGTGGCTGACACCAATGTCCTTGGCCAGCGGAGTCCTGCTATCAATGCTTCGTATTCGGCCTCATTGTTGCTGGCCTCAAACAAGAGACAGGAGCACATTTGAAATAACCACCCTCCGGGGAGGTGAGGAGGAGGCCAACCCCACTACCTTCCCTCCGGGATGACCCGTCGACGTTGAGAGTCCAAGAATGGGGGTCTTCTGGGTCAGCAGGAGTTAGGTGGGGTGGAGAGGTATGGTCGGGGTAGGGTTGGTGAATTCCAGGATGAAGTCGTTATGGCCTGTCCTTGATTGCTGTGCGAGGACGGTAGGAGATGTCAACTGGCTGAGTTCCATGACCACTGCATAAGTCGGCCAGAAAGCTCTGGTTGCTGCATGACCTTCTTCAGGGGTTGGTCGGTGAGGACCACTATGGAATGGGCCTGGAAGTAAGGACAAAGTCGTCTTAGGCGGTGACCAAGGCCAGAGAACTTTTCTAGCAATGGGTAATTCTGCTCCGCTCCCCTGGAGCTCGATTGATGTAGTAGAACCGGCCGTTGGACTGAGCCGTCTTCCCTAATAAGAGCTGCACTGACGGCGGTGTTTGATACTGCTAATAGAGGAGAGGGGCTCGCCCGTGATTACTTGTGAAAGAAGGGGGGGGATTGGCCATGCATTGCTTTAACTGCTGAAAGGCCTCTTCGGATTCAGCTGTCCATTCAAAAGTCTGCCGAAGGACTTTGAAGAATGGTAGGCACTTATCTGTTTGCGCGGGAAATGAAACGGTTGAGGGCCGCCACTCTGCCAGTGAGTCTTTGAACTTCTTTGACAGTTTTGGGTGACTGCATCTCTCAATCAAGGCCTTGATCTTCTCAGGGTTGGCTTCGATGCCGCGCTGACTGACCATAAAACCCAAGAACTTTCCAGATCCTACGCCGAAGGCGCACTTCTCGGGGTTGAGCTTCATCTGATACTTGCGATACTTGAAGGGTGGCAAAGGTCTCGTAGTCGGTCAGATGGTCAGTGGAGAGTTTGCTCTTGACTAGCATGTCGTCCACATACACTTCCATGTTCCGACCGATCTGATGTGGAAAACAGCATTGACTAACCGTTGATAGGTGGCCCCGCATTCTCAGTCCGAACGGCATTACACAGTATGGTAGGTACCCCCAGCCCTGACAACGGGTGCGCATGGTACACGGTGAGGTAGGCGGCTCGTCGTGATGAGGATGTGTGTGTTCCGATCGGAGTGCATCATGATTTGGTTGTACCCAGAGAAAGCATCCATGAAGCTGAGCATTTGGTGACCGGCCGTGGCGTCGACCAGCAGATCTATGCGGGGGAGCGATAACTATCTTTGGGGCAAGCTCGGTTCAGGTCGAGTAATCACGCACAGTCGCCACTTGCCATTGTTTCTTACGACTAGAACCACGTTGGACAGCCACTTAGGATATCTACATTTTGGATGAATTGGCCTTAAGGAGTTTGTCAACCTCTGCACCTATAAGAGTTTGCGCTCCGGATGGAAGCTGCGCTTCTTCTGGCGGTAAGGTCGGAAATGGGGTTCGATGCTAAGGCGGTGAGTTATGAAGGAGGGGTCGATGCCTGGCATGTCTGAATGGGTCCAGGCAATATGTCATTGTGCTCGGTCAGGAGGGCAGTAAGGTCGGCCCTGGCTTGGGGGATAGCTAGCTGACTGCCGATCTTGGCGGTTTTCATTTGGGTTAGTGGGGTCGATGGGAACCTCAATGAGCTCCTCAACAGGTTCTCCCCTGATCAGCTCATCTTCGTCTCGGACATCAAGTCCTTCAATAATCATGACCTCCTTCAGTTTAATTTCCTTGAGTGAGGCGACATAGCATTCTCTGGCCACGGTTTGTCTCCCCTCTACTGTTCCGACTCCGAGATCAGTAGGAAACTTGATGGCCAGGTGTAGGTGGAGGTAATCGCTTGGAAGCGTTGAGGGCCGTGCGACCAAGGATGATGTTGTAGACAGAGGGGCAGTCGACACAAGAAAGGTAAGCAACTTCGTGGTCTGCCGTGGGTATTCTCCAATGGTGATGGGAGGTCAATGGAGCCAATGGAGGTCACCGGTCGCCATGAAACCAACCAAGGGTTTGGAGGGAAGACAGACTTTCCTCTCCGATCTTAAGCTGGCGAAGCAGTTGGATATGATGTCTGAAGAGCTTCCATTGTCGATGAGAACTCGTCTGACCTTATAGTTGGAGAGGATGGCGGAAATGACAAGAGGATCATCATGAGGATAACGGATGCCTGTACATCGGCGTCCGTGAAGGTGATGGGCTCTGTCCACTGCTTGGGCTGTTTGGGGGGTCGGTCCACCGTGGTGACTGCCTTGTCTGAGCCCTGTCATATTTTTCTAAGTTCTACCTTCTGAGCTGAGCGAGATGGTCCCCCACAAGCAAGACCACCTGAAATAACTCTAATTTCGCCAACGGGTGGAGGTGGATTACCTTGTGGCCGAGGTTGTTGGGGAGGTCGATCATGGCCCCGATTTGGTTGAGCTGGCTGCCGTGGTGGGGTGTGTCGGCGATTGTCTCTGTGGGGTTCGGTTCTTTGCCTTTGTTGAGGGCGGGTGTCTGTGAACCGGCTTAGACGCCCCTGGCGAATGAGGGTCTCCACCTGATCCTTGAGGTTGATGCAGTCGTCAGTGTTATGGCCATGGTCCTGGTGGAAACGGCAATATTTGGACTGGTCTTTCCGGTTGGAAGGGTTCCGTGGAGGGGGAGGCCATTTGGGGGGTAGTCCCGTTGGATCTGGTTGAGGACATGTTCCATGGGAGTTGAGGGGTGTATACTGCTTTAACCCGACCGGGCGGTCGGACTGGTGTCAACCGATCTGCACGAGGGGGTCGGTCTATAG
This sequence comes from Camellia japonica, assembly GCA_030407325.1. Taxonomy (NCBI): domain Eukaryota; kingdom Viridiplantae; phylum Streptophyta; class Magnoliopsida; order Ericales; family Theaceae; genus Camellia; species Camellia japonica. The sequence continues at coordinate 36,150 of JAPPVO010002873.1, forward strand.
CGGGTGTTTGGCTATGATACTGGGCGTTTCTAGGTTCTGGGTCTTTTCTTCTTTTCTCTAGGGGTTGGGTTCTTAGCTGTTGGATCCTGCCGAGCAGCTAGTGAATCCTCGGCATTCATGTATTTTTGGGCTTTGGAGAGTAGGACTGCCATTGAGGTCGGGGGGTTTTTAGAGAGGAGAAAAGGAAATCAGATGACCGCAGACCAGGCATGAAAGCTGTGAGGATGACCTTGTCGTCATTTTCTGCAACTTGCAGGGCTTCGGTGTTGAAGCGAGTAACGAAGCTACGCAGTGATTCCCCCTCGGTTTGACGAATATTGAGGAGTTGGGTTACCAGGCGTCGCTGGCGCTGGGCTCCGATAAAGTGGCTCAGGAAAGAGTCACTGAGATGTTGAAAGGTGGAGACAGAGTCTGGTGGTAACTGGCTAAACCACAGCCGAGCTGACCCCTTCAGTGTCACGGAAAAGCTCGGGACATGATCTCGTCTGGGAAGGCATGGAGAATCATGAGGGTGCGGTAGGTCCTCCAGATGGTCGACCGGGTCTGTCGTACCGTCAAAGGAATCAATGGAGGGCATTTTGAACTTGGCGGTCAAGGTTTGTCTCGGATGGAGGCAACAAATGGTGAGTTTGCCGTAGTGGAGGGCTTATGCTGGATGTTCTGCATAACCCCTTGGAGCTGGAGTTTCATGGCACGGAGTTCGGCGTCCCAAAGGGGAATTTGTCACCACCAGAGGAGACAGGTGTTGGACGCTGCTGGCCTCTCCCTCGAGGGCTGGTGCTATGAGCGATGGGTGTGGGGTGGAGTGGTGGATTTATATGTGGGTGAGGAGGTTGCAAACCTCCCAAGTTAGGTGGATTCGGTTGTGGGACAGTATGGCCCGGAGTTCGTTCTGGGTTGGGTGGAATATCTGGAGGTGGTGGTGGAGGAATGGGGAGGTTTCCTTGGAGTAAAGCGTTTATCAGGGCCTGGTTTTGCTCGGCCATACGATTAATGCTGTTGGTAAGCTCAGTGAAATACTGTGGTGGGTTGTTTGGATTGAGAGGGTCGGTTTGGTCGGCAGCATTATGGTGGGAAACCATGGATCTAGTCGTGACTATACACCTTGATGGATGAGATGAAAAGGTTGCTGGAACAGGGTCTCCGGCGGCAATGAACACAACTGGCGCACAGACAAACCAGTTCCCACAGACGGCGCCAATTGATGATACAGTTCGTTCCCGGTGGATGGGTTGGACTGATCCAAGCTCCTCGAGCCCACGTCTGAGTGGCGGAGCCCACTAGATGACCTGCAAGTAAGTTCAGTGGGGAACGGGGTAGTCCCTCAGCGAACCCTCCGACGAGCAAGTTAGCAAGTAAGAAAGGAGATGAAGTATGTAGAGAGAGATTGGGGATAGAAAAGCTTAACCTCTTCTTGTCTTCGATGCTTGCTTATATCCTTTGGTAATCATTTCACTGTCCTTCCGACGTGCCCCTATCACCGAAAGCTGTGTTGTAGCTTACCTTGTACAGGGTAAGGGGGCGCTGTTCCGACGGGAGGTGTTGTCGTAATAAATGCTGTGATGGGCTGCATTAATGGTGATGTATTGTGGCAATAACTTTGCAGATCTTTGTCTGCTGACGTGGCCTGTTCTGCACCTGCCATGTGTCCGAATGCCATTGGTCCTTCATGTCTAGTTGGCCTTCAGCTGTCATGGACTTTATCAACCGGGTTATGCAATGGGGTCCAAATGGTGGGCTTGGGTCTGTTCACTGTGGGCTGTGGCCTTTATGGGCCTATCCTTGTCAAATAGATTAATTTCACTTTATACATAATTAGTTTAAAATTAATATAAAATGTTGGGGTTTATTTGTAAATAAGAAAAAGAAGAGGAAAAAAAAACAAAAACAAAAGAAAACAGACGGGTGGTGATTTCTCCACCCACCATCCCACTACATAGAATATAATATAATATATATACATCTATCCATAATATTATATTCATATATATGTTTGTTTGTTTGTATGTTTGTGGGGAAAATTAGAACGGCCCCGCTACGTAGCTCGAGAGGCATGGCTCGAGAGTGGCTCGAATTGGTGATTTTGTTGCTCTGCTACGCGGGATACACCTGGTTCTGTTTTGATTTGAAAAACAAAACATAAACGAAGTAGGAGAAAGTTTTGAGCACCGTCTCGTCGTAACCTAGCGGAGCCGCGT
>JAPPVO010002874.1:0-56956 GCA_030407325.1 Camellia japonica
GAGTTTATTTTATTTTAATTTTTTTTTTTTTTTTGAAAGGATATGTGTTCTTCAGGTTTCCCCTCATCACATTGGGCTGATCATCTTTCACGGATAGGTTGTATATATTTGGATTATAAATTTAAGTAGAAATTTATGAAAGGAAAATAAAAGAAGGGGGGGGGGGGGGGGGGGCGGGGTGGGTAGGTAAACATTTCATTCAAAATTTTCTTTCTTTGTTTTTACACAAATCTCTACATATTTAATATCCGAACACAATCTTAAAGGAAATGATACGCATCCTCCCACAAGAGTATCACTATCTTCTATCGTGGCAAAATCTTTTGAAACATTGTCTTTGATAGAATAATTTGCTTGTCTATTATTATTTAACTCTTTGTATTGTGATTTCTAGTTCAAAAAAAGGCGAAAGTTTGTGTTTTCCTAACGTATTTATGAAAATTTTCTTCAAATTATTAAAGTCTAACCATTTAATTTCTTTAAATTTCTATCTTTCTTTCTAGTGCCCTCCCAATCTATTTGGTAATTAAAGTCAAAATTCATAACTAGCAATTATTTAAAGATTTAGTTGTAAAGTCATGAATTTCAATCAGACTATATGTAAATTCAAAAGCGAACTATCAAAAAAAGAAAAAAGTATTTTGTGGAGGTGAAAATGGAACACTCCATTGGTCTAAACAAGCCTTTGATCTTCCAACTGTCACCTGAGATAAAAATAAGATTCTGGACAGTGGTGTTAGAATTAACACTTTGTCAGATAAGTTAGTCCTTATATTTTAGCTGTCACCTGAGATAAAAATAAGACTCCGGATAGTGATGCCGGAATTAGCACTCCAACGGACAAGTTAGTCCTTGTATAAAGGTCGGTCTTTTCTAGTTTCTTGGAGTAGAAGTTTTTAACACCTATCTCTTTTTATAGCTTCTCTCCTTCTTTTATAGAGTCACCATTCTCAAGCCCGTTCTAAGCAGCTTAGCATTCCATCATTACTCTATCTGGGTCGACCCCCCTACCGTACTTCCTTGTACATTCTGGTCCCAGCTAATGGATCAATGACGATTCTCCGAACACATTCGGCTCGATTTATGAGAGAACAATTCGAAGCTTCTCCATATTTGGCAATGGCGTATTCCAGTGGGCCTTGACCTTACCCGGCCCATATTTAGATGGGCTTGGAAACCCTGTTTGCCGTTTGGATTTATAATCTTTGTTCGCCCCCCACAAATATATATATATATATATATATAAAATAAAAAAGACAAGAAAGATAATCTACTTTTCAATATATTTGATCATATGATTATAATTACTAATTCTTCATTATGGAAGCTAAGTCAGGACGGGCCTAAAGTTATAAAAACAAAACATTCCCATATTTAAGTTGAGCTTAACTCAGACATTTGATTAAAAATTTCATCTCATGTTCAATCTTAAAATGATATTACAATTCTATATACTAAAAAATAAATAAATATTACGAAACTAAACACTAAACAAATTTGTAGTTTTCCTTTGCGGAAAAATCCACAAATTCGATGGAAAAATGCTATAGTTCTTATACAAACTTATCTTTGTAATGTTTTATTATTATTAATAAAAATATGTTTTTTTTTAATAGACTCTTTTTGTCTTCTTTTTTATGGCTGGCTTTGACTGATTGAACTACAATCTCAAGAAAATTAGATGTATAGTCTAACAATTCTTATTTTATTTTTCTCTTCATTAGAACCATTTAGTTTCAAAAGAAAATTTTATTAAAAAAAATCTGGTCTAATCCTGTAGAAAACTTGATTCTACTCAATTCATTCATATTCGACATTCTGTATATAACTCTATGTTCACTGTAATACAAAAACAAAAAGGAAAAAAAAAAAAAAAAAAAAAAATCGAGGACTTTTGTAAATATTTTGGAATGAGAATAGGGACAATTACACTGCAGTGGTGTCAATGTAAATTAATTACAAATTAATAGAAAAATTTATAATTTTAATTATTAATATTTATAATGTTTTCCACTTTTTAATAATTAATTTTCCTGACTGTCAAGTTATTTTCCCATAAGAATAAGTAGACCGACGATATGGACTAACAAATATTCTTACTGGTCTTATGAAGACAAAAATTGTTTCGTGACTTGAGAGCAGAGAAGAAGATTGGTAACGGTAGAGGAGGGGCTATACTACTTGGTAATGGCAACTTCGTCTTCTTTTTCATCTTCATCTTTCTCTACGAAAAGTGAGCCAACACTTAATGTTAGGTTTTATTCTTGGCAATCCTGTTTGACAAAACTCTTTTGAGTTGTAATTTTATTCGCATTTTTATTTCAGTGAGGCTATGAGTTTATTAGATGCGAATCCAACCCGAATCGAGCTTTGCGGAGAAGTTTGTGATGTTAATGCTTTCAAGATTGCCACTTCGCTGATTATTACGGGGTCGAGCTGCCCGGTCAGCTCGCAGCCGAAGCAAAATTCAAAATTGCATATCAGCCGTTGCTCGCTCGAGTCAAGGAGTGCTCGCTCGAGCTAAGACTTTCTCGCTCGAGCCAAGGAATGCTCGCTCGAGCCAAGGATTGCGTCCATACAAAAACCTGAAGATGTGTATTCCTCGCTCGAGCCAAGGATCCGTCGCTCGAGCCAAGGCACTAGTAGAAATCATGAAAATTACTCTCCTCGCTCGAGCCAGGAAAGCTTCGCTCGAGCGAGCCTCAGAATCCGGATTTCTCAAGGAGTTTGTTTTCTTCCCAATCTTGGATTACTTTTGGTTCTCTATAAATACTTGGTTTTCTCCCAAAACTAAGTAATTGATTGAAGTCCTCCAGATCTTCTTTTTGGTTCTTAAAGGTTTATATCTGGGGATATTTTGTTATTTTTTCTTTGATGTTTTATTGAGTATTCAACTCATGGTTTAAAGAGAGTACATCAAAGGTTTGTTTGTTATACACAAAAGAGAGAGTTGTTCTTCAGTTGTGAATTCTGAAGAATTCGAGCCTGAAGCTTTGGTGGAATCCGGAGTGGCTCATCAGAAAGACAATTCCGTGCTGAATATGGGGTTGGAAGAGGCACATAGAGGTTGGTTCAATTAGGCGTTGTGAATTCGCTAGATAATTGAGAGTATACCTGTGTAATTCCTTTAAATCTTCTTAGTGGATTGTTCTTGTGGCAGTTGCCCGTGGTTTTTTTATCACAATTGGAAAAATAAGAAAAATGTTCAAAACCTCGAGCGATGGGGGCTTAATCAATTTTTATTTTATTTTTGGTTGTGTCTTTGATTAATATCGCGAAAGGATTTTTTTATTTAATTGTCTAGCCTCTCGGATTTGTGAGTGATTATTGTCCAAGTTAGGTTTCATTTTAAGTTGCTTTTTGTAAGGTGGAGAGCCTTCTGCCTTGTAAGTGTTGCCTATTTTGGGAAGTACGCATTTTTGTCGAAAGTAATTATAAAAAGTTAATTATTTTTTTTAATTTTTTTTATATTTTTCTCATAAAAGGCGAGAAAGTCACTAAAAATGAGAAATTATTTTTTGCTCATCGGGCAAAGTCATGTTATGCTTTAACTTGATATTCCATGATTAAAACAGTGAGACCTAGTGCTTTTTGTTGTGTTTTTTGGAACAATTTGACAAGTGTCAAATGATAAATAGTTGAGCAATACTCTAAAACCACTAATCACACGTAGAAAGTCAATTTCCAAAACAATTTTGTGTCCTTTGGACATATAAATTTTGTTTGTTTGTTTTTTTTTTTTTTGTTTTTGCTGCTTATTTATCTTTTTTTTCTTTTTTTTTTTTTTTAAAAGAGATTATGCTAAAGTTGATCAAAGATGGAGAAACATATAGGGTCTGTTTTGATAACGTTTACGTTTCAGTTTATATTTTACAAAAATTTCATAAATTGGTTTTTGTTTATTTTTTGTTTATTTTTAGAAAAACATAAACTACAAACGCATTTGGTAATTGACAAAATGTTTAAAAAAATTTTAAAATATAAAAAAGAGTGAGAAATGACAAGTGGCGGCGGAAGACGGTGGTGGAAAGTGGTGACGGTGGGTGGTGGGTAGCGGGTGGTGGTGAGTAGGTGGGTGGTGGGTAGCAAGTGGGTGTGGGTGGTGGTGGTGGTGGTGGTGGTGGTGGTGGTGGCAGGTGGTGGTGGATGGCGGGTGGTGCTGGGTGGTGGCGGGGTGTTAGTGCGGCGGCGGGTGGGTGGGTGGGTGACGTGGCGGGTGATAGCGAGTGGGTGGTGGTGGTGGTGGGTGGTGGGTGGTCGTGGCAGGTAGAGTGTGGTGGGGTGGCGGGTGGCAGGTGGCGGATGGGTGATGGTCGGTAGGTGGTGGTGGGTGGCTAGTGGTAGTGAAGATGGTAGCAGGTGGGTGGTAAGTGGTGGTGGTGGTGGTGGTGGCGGCGGTGGATAGTAGTGGCGAGTGGTGGGTGGTGCGATGGATGGATGGGTGATGGGTGGTGGTTGGTGGTGGTGGTGGCGGGGAGGGGTGGGTGGTGGTGGCAAGTGGGTGGTAGCTGGTGGATGGTGGTGGTAGATGGGTGGTGAGTGGTGGTGGCAGGTGGTGGTGGGGTGTGGGTGGTGGGTGGTAGGTGGTGGCGAAAGACAATGGTGGAAAATGGTGGCGGGTGATGGCTAGTGTGGGTGGTAAAAAAAAAAAAAAAAACTCAAAACTCAAAACGGAAACATATTTTTTGAATTTATATTTTTTGGCCAAATTTATAAACTGAGACCACTGATTTATAAATCAAAAATTTACCAAACAAATTTTTATTTGAATTTTTAAAATTTTTGTAAATATATATAGAAAATAAAAAATGTAATTATTATCAAACGGCACCATAGAGTTCAAAGAAGCAACAAGGGAAGCTACCGTTGATTTTTATTTTATTTTATTTTATTTTATTTTTTAATTTTTTGAAAAATTCACATGGCAACATAAAAGATGGTTTATTTATGGGTCCGGGCGTGCAAAAAACATAGTCAACCCTCCATTTACGTAAATCAACCCGTATGAATTGAGAAAGTGAGTGATTGAAGAGACGGACTAGAAGTTAGATCATAAAAATTGATAAGTCAGTTATTTTATATGCTTATATGAATGTGCATAATTGGGTAATACCCACCCCTCATTTTTTTTCTTTGAAAAATTTATTGATAAGTCCTAGTTTTTGAAACGTTGAATCATTTAGTCTTAAAAGTTTTCTTATATTCCATTTAGTCTCATTTTTACATCAGCATAATGTAAATGATGTAAATGATCTGATATTTCATTCTATAATTTCAAAATTTATTAAAATCTGATAAACATTAGATGTTTGAAATCTAATATTTGTAACATGACTCTGATGTTATTAACATTGTATCTGATGTTATTAACATTGTAATGGGACCTTTCAGTTTATAAGAAAACTTTTAGGACTAAACAGTGCATAAGTTATTAATTTGAGATTTATTGGTGCATCCCCTTTTTCTTTTTGCAATATTTATTTTTTTTCTAATTTGATTGCTTTATATATTAAGTTGTGAAATATGATTTTGAATAACATCATGTATTCAATTAATTTATGAATTTTGTGTCAAGATTTGGAATGAATAATAAATTTTTTGTTTGAAATTGTAATAAAAATTAGTTAGATTGGTTACTTAAGTTTTCTATCATTATATATTTTAAGGCAAATTGCGGCAGTAGTTCTTATACTTTAGTTCTTGTGTTATTTTGATTCTTGTAATTTTAATTGGTTCAATTTTGATCATGAATTTATGATTTTGTTTCAATTTGATTTATGATTACAGTTTTTAGCATTTTTTTAATAAAAAATTGCATATAAGTGGTATGTGTCATATTTTTTAGGGAAAATTATTTATAAGTCCTATTAGGGAGACTTATGCTACATATGATCCTACTGAAAAACTTATGTTCCCATAAGTTCTGTAGGAAGTTTGTTGACACATTTACCCTCAATATTAGTTGTTAATATCATAAATAATAGTAAAACCATATATAGGAAATTGAATGTTGTCATAGATCATATCTATAAAATCATATATAGGAAATTGAATGTTACCATAGATCATATCTATATAAATGTAACGTAATGTGACACCTACATAAACGTAACGTAACACCTACATCTACGTAACGTGACACCTATAGGAAATTGAATGTTGCCATAGATCATATCTACATAAGCGTAACGTAATGTGACACCTATATAAACGTAACGTGACACCTATGATCTATGGCAACATTCAATTTCCTATGTTGCCATAGATCATATTTATATGAAACGTAACGTGACACCAACATAAACCATCAACATTTTCACATTCAATTTAAAAAAATAAAAACTCATTAAGTTTGCGAAATATAACGTGATACGTTACGTTACGTTTATGTAGGTATCACGTTACGTTTATGTAGGTGTCACGTCACGTTACGTTTATGTAAGTGTCACGTCACGTTACGTTTATGTAGGATCTTGTGGAATACATTCCTATCTGAATAGGACTTGAGACTCTATAAGAAATTACATAAGATTTAACCTAGCATAACTGTCTGAAAAAGGACTTATAAATAAGTCTCCCTATTTTTTAAAGTAAAATTATAAATTTACTAATCTCAGTGAGTTTACCTCAACTAATTTAGTGATTATTTTTAGTCAAAAATACTAATAACATTATCAATTGGACCAAATTGACACAAATTTAAAATTAAGAATCAGAATTGTGTCAATTGAAAATATAGAAACTAGAATGACACAAAAGACAAAATATAAGAAACAATAATATAATTTACCCTATATCGTCAAGTGTCCTAAACTACTCAAACCATTCAAACCAACCACTATATTGAAACTGTTAAAATATTGGCTTGTTTCAAAAAATTGGTTAAAAGTTAATTTTTTTAACTTTTTAAAAAATATATATATAAAAAAATAGAGAAGTAATGTGATATAAAATAAACTAAAAGTTAAAAATTAACTTTTAGCCAAATTTCTAAAACAACCCATTGTATAACTCACTGGTTTTGAAGATAGATGTGTATTGATTGTGGATTAAAAAATTCTCAATCCACAAAAAATAGTCAATGCTTTAATGCCTCGAAATTCCAGAAAGCCATATCAAGATGAAGGGTAGGTTTCGTTCTCTCTACAGTTCTATCTGTGATATAGTTTCAAACTGGTGGAGTTCAGAAAAACCTTGTGGCTAAAAAGTCTTTCCAAGGTTACTTAATCAACTGGATAATTACAAAATGTTACCCATAAGATAATACAATTAGACTAAAGACTTACATTTGCTATATTTTAAGATAATGTGAATTGACTATTATGTGAACCACATTTTTCTTCATAGCATGACATGTGATTTATGGCTTTTTATGATCATAATCAATTCAATAAGTTGATTGTGCATTAAAGAAAATTGACCCGTTGGGCAATGCACAACTTATTTAATTCTATATAAAATTATGTAAGTTTTTATAAATTTACCTAAGTGATCACATAAAAATGCACAAATTAAATACATTTGCGTAGGTTCTCGAAAATTTATGTGATTACGCGAATTTGTATTGAACTTATGTATTTTTGTGAGACTACTTATGTAACTTCATAAAAATTTATGTAATTTTATGTAGAATTACATATGATATGCAATGCACATCCAAAATTTTTTTAATTTATTCAAAATTTTAATAATTTTTTTAAAAAAATAAATAAATTATGGGCCAACTTATAAGTTGAGGGTGACACATCAGTTTGGCTACTATTGTGTGATGTGGGAAACTGCAAGACACAGTAGTCACTCTCGATTTGTGAAGTCAATTCTTACATGAAAACTCTATAGAAAAATGTGTTTAGGTTTTAATTAATTTTTCTTTTGAATTGTTCTCAAACGTGTTTCAATTGAGTTACTTATAAGTTGAGTTTGCGTAATTTGATTTTTTTATACAATTTTATTATGCATGTAAATTTCTTGAGTGAGTTGAAGGCGAGTTAAAAATAAATTAACGAGTTTTAAAAAGTATTTAAATTTAGTTTGTTCACGTAACATAACAAATCAACTTTAATAAATTTTTTAACAAACCCAGTAAGAGTCAAACTTAATGCTGTGTTTGGTTTGGGGATTTGAGGAAGGATTTGGAAAGTGAAATGGAAAAGGTAGGTGAAATGTGAATAAAACATACCTATATTTCACCTAGTTTCACACACCTTTTCCCTTTCCCTTTCCAAATCCCTCCCCAAATCCCCCCAACCAAACATAGCGTAAATATATAGCCTCATTGGTTTTACATAATCAGGTAAAAGATACCTTTTATTTTGTCGACAAAAAAAAAAAAAAAAAGACTTTATTAATAAATTAACACACATCACATATGAAATTACATCAATTAAAAAAAGATAAGAACAAAAAACATGATAGTAGAGTTTTGCAATTCCAACTAAATTGTCATCATAGGTGGAAGACACTTAATCATGATACCAAATTAGCTAATGCATTACATGACCAACTATTTATTTTGAGAGTTCTTGTACTAAACAAATTACAAAACACTCAACCAAGTATACGAAAACATAACAACATATCCATAATTTTTACCCACACTTTTATCAAGAAATATCAAGTAAAATTCTCGATAATATTTCTGGATAGGTAGTTTTACCGCAACTCTGCCGCGGTCTCCAAATCCTCTTCAACCACAACCACAGATCCCAAGTCCAAATTATCCGAATTTGTCACTGAGCAATTCGCTCGAATCTCTCCTTTCCCGCCTGTTAACACGCTTAACTGGCCCATCTTTATCATCGCAGATGCGAATTTTTCATAAAACAGATTCTGATCATGAGCAAAGCTCTCAACAATGTCGCGAGTCCTCTCATCGGTGTACAAGTCTTGGTCGGAGGTGAAGAGGCCTTGCCGGTGCAAGAGATCAACATAGTACTTGTTGTCAAATTTGTTTGGAGTCCTGATATCTAGCACAGTTGTGTTGGTTGAGTTTGTTGTTGGGCATATGACTTTGAGGTCACTAGCAAAGTCTGTGTCCATGGTTGGGTCTTGAGTTGGGTAGAGCCTGTTGTTGTTGGGGATTTAGATATTAGAAACATATAAAAGTCACTTTCAACTAGAGAAAAAGTCATGAAATAAAGAAATCAAATTATAATAAATAATATAATGTGGGTAAATTATAGACTCGAAGTGATTGTTGTTTGTATCTTGTGCCAATTTGATTTTTGTAGAATAAATTGTATCGAGTTTCTCTTTGAATTTTATATTAACAAATTACATTGTTAGGCCCTATATTTTGATATCCGTATCATTTTGGTCTTTAGAATTTGATCTATTTTAACCTTAAATTTTCAACTTTATACCAAATTTCTAATTGTCAGCTTTTTCTATGGTAAATACATACATGAATAATGTGTGTTACACCTTAAAGAGTAAAATTGTACAACCAATTCAGTGAATTTTTTTTATTAAAAATCCTAATGGCGTTATCAATTTGATTAAATTAACGCAAAATTTAAAATTAATGATAAAAATGAGTTAATTAAAATTGTAGGAATTAAAATAACATAAGTGACAAAATGTAAAGATTACCGGTGTAATTTGCCCTTTAAATTTTGAAATTTGGTTTCAAATACCTGTTTTCGAAGGAAGTGCAGTGGCTGAGGCCAATAGTGTGGCCACCAGAGAGGGCCACGAGGTCAGTGGCGTCGAACTTCTTCTTGGCGGCGAAGGTAAGGAGGAAGCTGGCATTGTGTGTTGGTGCCGGAAGGTTTTCCAGTGTCACATTCCTCGTTGCAAAAGTGAGGCTGTCTCGCCTGCCCAACGGGACATCATACTCGGGCCCTCCTGACTGCACTTGCAACAAATACATGTGAACAATTTGTTAGTTAAATCATCCTAATATAAAATCTTGTTTAATTGTTTTGCCATGGATTGGATTGAAGTCTCAGCCAATAACGTGGTTTGAATTCATAAAAGGTAGGGTTAATTATACTGCCTATAGTTTAAGACTTGTGTCATTTTAGTTCATAACTTTTCAATTATGATATATTTGATAAAGATAATCAAAGATGTTTTCTTTACCTACGGTCTATTTCAAAGGTAAAATCGTCATATAATTTATTTTGTATTGGTTAACTTGTATGTTGTTTGAAATGTAACGGCATTTTTTTTAATGAATAATACTAAAACTTTTTTGGTTATAAAGTTTATTCTGTTTGGTTTGGTTTTCAAAATCTATTTTCAAAATTTTTTTTCTAAGAAATTAAAAATTAAATTGCTGAAAAAATAAAATTAAAAAATTATTTTTATATAATTTTATCGTTTGGGAGGGTAGAAATAATTTTTTTTGGGATATTTATTTTTGTTAAATTAATTTCTATTTTTTCAAAAGTCAAACATGGCAATAATTTTAATGTCATTATTAAACCAATCTACTAAATCAAAAAAATCCAAAACTAAAAATGTTTCGTATATTAAACATATCGATTACTTATTAAAAGCCTAATAATCATTCATTACATGATAACCATTAAAAAATATATGTTAACAACAAATATAACAATTTATTACATGATAACTATAATAAAAAATGAAAAATAAAAATCAACAAAAACAACCACCCATTACATGATCATCATCTAAACACATATTAAAATTAATTGAGTAAAAAAAAAAATGTAAAAGATTTATCATTTTTATATAATTTTATCTTTGGTGGGTAGAAATAATTTTTAAAAATTAAAAATTAATTTTTTGACATTTATTTTTGTCCAACTAGTTTATATTTTATCAAATTGATGATTTTGCCTTTGAGATGGAGCAATAGTGTGTTCAATTATCCTTATTTAGAACAAGATTTAAAATTCAGAGTCAAATGTATCACAATTGAAAGGACAAGAAATAAAATGACACAAGTCCCAAACTATAGAGACCGTTAGTATAATTCGCTTAAAAAGTAGCATAAAGTCAAAATTTTAAATTAAATTAAAGATAAACTACTAAAGCACTAATAAGGAAAAAATGTTTTTTTTTTTTTTTTCATGATTCGTATATTGAATTTATCACTATATTAATGTGGTTGTTAATTGTTTACAATTAACAAACAATTTTTTTTTAAAGGTGATTGGCACGTAATTTAGTAATTTGTGTAGCATTACTCAAATCTTTTGTGTTTTGTCCTTTTCTCTCATGTTCTTTTATACCAAATTCTTACTCTACAATAGGATCTGACTTTATCGTGCGGTAAAGAGAGAATTTGAAGGTAATAAAACATCACTCAAAAAAAAAATAATGCAAGCTTGGACCATGCTTCCCTCAACCAAAATTTTCACAAATGTCAAATTCTCTCACGCTAATAGCATAATTCAATATGAGAATCTCTAACTGCGAGATTATATTGTGTAATGGCTAAATAAAAACCAAAGTCCCTAATTGTTCCATTATAGTTCGAAATTTTTGTATTTCAAAATTCTCACTCGTTTATGTAATTAGAAGTCTCCCTATTCCATTTGCTACTTTCTTTCAATGGAACAAATTCCTTCTATAGCCTTACAGGAAAATCAAGCACCAACTAAAATTTGAACTAGTGCATAAATTATTGGGAGAAGTGGATAAAGTTGGGTGATTTTACCAGGTAAACAGAGTCGCGAGCTGCAAGAGTAGTGATGTCGGCGCAGGAGACGACCTTGCCACACTCCTTCTGAACGAGCGCATGGAGATCATTGATGATCTCAAATGCTGTTGCCCTCAGACTTAGGTTCGGAGGCGCTTCCTGCTCGCTCGGCTTGCTTGCCGATCCTTCAAGCAGCACTGAACCATCACATCCCTATCATATATCATAAAACTCTATCCTTCAAGCAATAATTAAAGACCTTGCAATGTCAAGTCACACCAAGTCCTAAGAGCATGACTAAAAAAGTGGAGCAAAGTAAAAAATCACTAATGTTACGTATCGAGAAAATTTTACAAAAAAGTACTAAGAAATACGAATATACTTAATCAAAACTCTATCCATTGTGATATTCAACTGGCAAGGCCTTTGATCTAGTGTTATCAATTCATTTCTTCAGTTAGTGTGCCCATGGGAAACTTGGTAATTAATCCTCAAATGAGATTTTTGAGTAGCATAGAATTCGATCAAAGAACTAGACAAGTAATGTGTATGAACAGTCAAATTTTTTAGAAGTGGATCATACCAGCAAATTTTGTAAAAAATTATTCATTTATGGATATTGTTGTGTTTTTTTTTTTTTTTTTCGTGAATAATTACTGTATTTGTAGCAGAATTAATATGGTCTTATGTGGATGGGCCTATCAGTAGGTTATTGTTAGAAAGCTTATGGACTAAGGATAAAATAGCACAATTCCTGAAAAGTGACAACACTGTTGTGGATTAGAAAAGAAATTGCTCTGTGCTATCGTTTTCTATTTTTGGAAAATAAAAAAAATATTAAAAAATTAATAAAAACTTTCTTAAATGTTTCTAAAAATTATGTATATTTTAAAAACAAAGAAAATTAAAAAAAAAAAAAAACTAAAAGTTGTTTTTAAATTTTTAAAAATTGCTTTCCCACAAAAATCAAAAAATGATGTGTTTCAAGACTTTCATAATTTGTGTTTTCAAAACACGAAGAAAAAAGAAAACCAAATTATCCCAAGATTTTAAATCTAAAATGTTTGGGTTTGTGAGACTCATCACGGGTTGTATTTCAATAATCTGAATCATTTATTTTGTAAGGTCATCCGTGTATATCATTCAGGAAAAAAAATTAACATGTATATTATTCATTAAAAAAAATTAAGTTAATATGATAATCGTAACTTTTTCCATTTTATTACATGTCAAACAAAAAAAAGATGCTCTATCTTCTATTTTTTAGGACACAAATGTAATAAAATAAAAATGTTAAGATTATCGGATCGATCTAGTTTTTTTTATGAATAAATACATAAAAGTTTTACAAAATGAACAATTCAGATAATCGAAACAATACCAGTAATAAGCTCCACAAGGCCAAACATGATTAAATTCATATTTAAATTTAAGAAACACCCAACCCTTCAAAAGAAAATAAACCCAACTGTTTAACTTCCACCACATGTTTGAATGGAAAATAAAAAATAAGACAATAAAGAAAACAAAACAAAACAAAAAAAGGCATGAATATACAATCATTTTTAGAAGGGCTATGTGTATGAGTAGTCATTTTACAAAGCTAAGAGAGAGAGATCTAATAAGAATGATCCATGAAATTAACATCTAGCAGGTTTGATATGTTGATGACGAGTTACCTGAACAAAGCAGTCATGGAAGTGAACGCGAAGCAAGCCAGCAGCTTGGCCAATATCCTCCTTGAAAACCTTCTTGAGATGTTTTCTCACAATAGATTCCAACTTAGGACACTCATATTCATAGAAACTCCATGAAAGTCCCTTCACTAAATGGTGATGTGAAGATGATGAAGATGATGAATATGAATTAGCCTCTGATACACCAAACAAAAATGATGAACATGATGCCAACAAAAGCAGAGTGCTTAAAGAAACAGCTGAGAGGTTAAAAGCCATAGTTGATTTTTTTGTTATACTCCAATGGCTTGCTTGTATATGATATTTATAGCAATAAAGCTACCTACTTAAAACTCACACACGGAAATTTATTTTTTAAAAATAGTTTATGGTTCAGATCATGGTTCTAAATACGGGCCGATACGCTACGTATCGGCCGATATGTATCGGAAAAATGGGGTGCCACGGCGGATACAGACCGGTATACCGCTGAGATTGAAAATCGCAGGAATATTGGCCGAGTCCCGATACGTATCGGCCTGTAACCGTTACACAAGCCGTTACACAAACCGCGACGGGCCAATACACACCGGTTCGGACCGTACGGGAAAGAAAAAGCTGAAAAACCTATAAAATGATTTTTAAAATTTCACCGCCGCGACACCCGATTCCCAATACGTACCGATTGATACTACCGATACCGATACTCCGCGATCGATACCGTTACGTTACCCGATATAGCGATTTAGAACCTTGGTTCAGATTCAACTCTTTCATTTTTCTTTTCTTTTTTTAAATAAGTTTTATACATTTCTTATAAAAGATTAAAAAGTCACTAAAAAATGAGAAATTATTTTTTGCTCATCAAGCAATACCATGTAGTGTTTCAACTTGATATTCATTGATTAAAATAGTGAAACCTAAAGTACTTTTTGTTGTGTTTTTTGAAACAATTTGATGAGTGTCAAATCATAAATAGTGTGGAGTAGTCCTCCAAGGCCACCAAATAATCACTCTTAAAAAGTCAAATTCCAAAACAATTTTGTGTGCTTTGGACATGTAAATTTTGTTGTATATCTCTTTTTGTTATTCACCCTTTTTTTAAAGAGATTATGCTAAAGTTAATCAAAGATGTAGAAACATTAGAGTTCAAAGAAGCTGCAAGGGAAGCTATAGTTGATTTTTATTTTTATTTTTTTGAAAAATTCACATGGCAACATAAAAGGAGGGTTTATTTATGCATGGGTCCGGGCATGCAAAAAACACCATCAATCCTCCATCTACGTAAATCAACTTAAGTTAGACAGGTTAGAGATTAGATGATAAAAATAGGCAAGTCAGTTATTTTATGCTTACAATTTGATCTAATCAGTTTTTTTTTTTGCAATATTTATTTTTTCTAATTTGATTGTTTTATATATTAATTTGTGAAATATGGTTTTGAATAACATTACTTATTCAATTAATTTATGAATTTTGTGTCAAGATTTGGAATGAATAATAAATTTTTTTGTTTGAAATTGTAAACAAAAATTACTTAGAAGTTGTCTATCATTATATATTTTAAAGCCGCCCAAACCACACAAACCATTCCAACTACTATATTAAAATGGTTAAAATATTGTACAATTTGCTTGTGTTTTGAAGATAGATGTACATTTAGTCCCGACCCTGACTTTTTGAGCGCCTAAAGCGAACTCAAAAAATGGGATTCCGATCTTCATATATATTTTAAAATATATATATATTGTTAAATAGTAGCAATTTTTAATTTGTTTTTAATTTTTGTTTCTACTTCTACAAATTTGTTGCATATAGTAGATACAATTAAGGGGAATTTTTCTTAAGATCCTTATATTAAAATTTTATAAGATAAATGACATATAATATTTTCATAATAGTTAGGGTCTCTCAACATATTCACATAGAAAATTTGACATAGAGAAATTTTGTCCCAACACGAAGAAATTTCGTCCCGACATTGAGAAATTTTTCTAATTTTACAAAGAAATTTTGAAATTTCTTTAGTATGATCGCAGAGAAATCTTATTTAGGGACATTAGCTAATAAAAAAATATGTTGGACCTCTCCTAAGAGCAATTCCAGCCACACTCTCTACTTTTCACTAGTTAAAGTACAAAAAAAGTACATTCTTTATTTTACCTAATTACTTTACCTATTGTGTTCTCCAACCACGCTATTTATTTTAGCTAATCATTTAAACTAACTTAATTAATTTTTAAAATAAAAAAATAATAATTGTTAATATTTTACTAATATAAATTTGCAATAATAATAAATTTACCCATATAAACATACAAAACCTGTAGAATGAGAAGAAAAAAAAATACAAAATACAAAATAAGTTATTCCGTAATTCATCAAATAGAATTGAAAGAACATATAAAATTGCTATACACACACACATATATAAAATATATAAAATTCCAAATCCAAGACATAAATATACAAAAATCTAAAATATATACATACATAATTGTTTGGAGAGCCTCTGGGGCTCTTCAATTGTAGCCACCAAAAAAATAGGATGGTAAAGTAGCTAGCCCAATAGCTACTCCATTGGAGTTCAAAATTAGACTTACATTGGCTAAAATGCCTAACAAGCCTTGTTTAACTATCCCCTTGGAAATGCTCTTATCCAAAGTTGGAGAGAGATGTTTCACCAATTTTTCCTATAATTATTGATGTAAATCATAATTATTGATATAAATTTTGAACATTTTCAATTTTTAACACTATTAATTTATTCACACTTTTTCCTAACATTATAAAATTTGATTAATTTCAACTTAAAAAAAATTATTTCTCTAGAAGCAATTGTAACTCGTATAGTTAAACAATATTCTATAAATAATTCATATGTTAGGCAAGCAATCATCCATTATTTTTAAATAATTCACCACTTCAATTGGTTGTTTCAGCCTTCATTTTTAGCCTTCGTTTGGGATGTGGGTTGACTTTTTGACTTTTTTAGTCTAGGGCTAAAAAGTCTCGTTTGGAATGGACTTTTTGATTTTTTTGACTTCTGTGAGAGAAAAATAAAATAATTATTATTTGGATGTGACATTTTATTTTATTGATTTGTTAGTCTATCTTGTCTTTTTATGGCTAAAATTGCCAGAAAGCCCATGCCAAACATAATCTTTAAACCATTGATGCTATAATGTATTCTTTAGTTTATTGAAATGAAATTGAATTAAATGTAATGGTCATTTCTTAATCTCTTTCAAAAATTATTATTCCCTTTCGTTTGTAATCTTTTTTAATAAATTAAATGTAAAAACGAATATTATGATGGAATGATTATTCTAATCAACTTTATTTTAATAAATAAAATTAATTTAAGATCGAAATAATTAATCAAACATTATTTAAGATTAAAATAATTTCGGGACCTATTTTTTTAAACAGATTTTAAGGACCCCGAGGCGTGCACGTTGCCTATATCTTACCTCAGGGCCAGCCCTGTGTGCATTGATTGTGAATTATAAAAGTTTCATTCCACAAACAATAGTCATAAAAAATAATAATAATAATAATGTTTTACGAATACCAAAATGAAGGAACAACTACAGTACCAGAAAGTGGTTTTCGGGTAGAATAATATTAGGGATTATAAAAAAAAAAATATCATGAAATGATTCATAAAATTTTTTATTTTTTGATTAATATATAATATTTTATTAAATATATAATCTAAAGATAGAAAATCTTTATAAATTTTTTATGATAATTCTGTCACGATACTTAACATTATTCTCCCGGATACCATGCCAAAAAATAAATTTCAACCATTAGATTTGGTAAAATAATTTGAATCATTGAATTTAAAATATGCTAACCGGTTATAACCGGTAAATCTCCAACAGAGAAATGCTCTGCACAGAGCCCAACAATTTGGAGAGTTGCACCGTTTTTGTCATGTAGTGGAGTAATAAAAGTAAGAATAAATTAAAATACACCTAAATTAGTTTAAAATATAAATTATTTTTTGTAATTTTAAAAATTATATTTTCTCTCTTCAAGTTTTTAATCACATAATAAATAATTATTTTTATTAATAAATTATCAAGACATTTAATAGTTTTAATGATGTGAAAAATATATTTCAATAAATAATTTAGATAATTTTATTATTATATAAAAGAGTAGTTAAAATTTTTGACCACGTTTAGTTTGAATTTTCAAAAACGATTTTTGAGAGTCTAAAATCACAAATTTATTTTTTTATCTCCATTTTCAAAATTATTCTCAAAATTATTTCAAATTTTTCTCTATTCACAAAATTATTTCAAACATATTCCAAATTTATCTCTATTCCTAAAACTATTTAAAATCTATTCTAAATTTATCTCTATTACTAAAGCTAAATTAATTGAATCGATATCTATGTTGAAACATGTGGAACATCATATTTTCAAGTTCATCAAGAACTAAAAAAAAAAATTGCTCAAAAAAAGAGAGTTCATCAAATTTTTTTGGATGAAAACTGAATTTTTTTTGGTTATATTTGTTAGTATTTAGTGATTTTTACAAATATATATATTTTTTTATAAATTTTGTATATTTTAAGTATATTCAGATTGAGTGGATCTAAAACTGAAAAATATTAATTAAAATATTTAAAAAGTTCACTACAAACAATAAAATATGAATTGAAACTAAAAAATTATTTTTGAAAAACTCCAAAAGTAAATTTGACTAAAATACAAAAAATACATGTAGAATAGGTGTATCTCAAAAGTATATTTAGATTATGTGAACCTAAAAAGTATTTTAAAAAATTGAAAAATACAAAAACAATTTACTAAATACAACAAAAAACGAAAAATAAAAAATTCAAAAACCCAAAAATCCAAAAATTAGTTTTGAAATCTCAAAACCAAACAAGTTTGTCAACTCTTTTAGAAAATTTTGTCTTTTAAAATTGATTCTAAAAACTAAACAAAACGAACCCTTTATTTTTTGAAAAATTACTATGTAGTGGTACTTTCAAAAAAAATATTACACAGACATGAAAAGTTTAAGACTTTCATTATTAATATTGGTAAAATTTACTATTGATTCGTAATGTATTTTTATAACTTCAGCTAATATGCTATTTCCCTTTTATTTTTTTTATTACTTCTATTAAATAAAAAAAATATTGACAATAGAGTATCTATAAGTTCCAGAATCACAAGAAGTATTTCATATTTTAAGTAAAAATCAGAATATTTATTTGCAATTTATCTTAAAATCCATATTATCATATTTTAATAATAAGCCTTATTAATCACCTACAGTGGGCTTCTTTTTTTTTTAATTAATGTGAAATTAAAATTTAAAAAGACCATTTTACCTTCATGTTCATCATCCAGCCATCCCTCTTCTGGCAAACCCTATCTCTATCTAATAAACCCTAACTTTATCTACTAAATCTTGCAAACCCTAACTTCATCTAGCCCACATCTTAACCAGCCACCCTAACTCTATTCTCGACCTTCACCGTTGTATACTCTCCCATCCTCAACCATCATCGCAGCCTCCTTTCTCATCTCAGACCATGGTCGTTGTCTCTTCTTCTATCTCCGACCATCGCCAATATCCTTTCCTTTCTCAGACCATTGCCGCCGCCATCGTCTCCTCTCCTATCCCCGAACATCGCCGCGGCCTCCTTTTCTATCTTGAACCGTCGCCATCGTTTCTTCCCCCATCCCTAACCATCACTGTCGCCTTCTCTCCATTTCAACCACACTTTTTCTTTTTCGTTTTTCCCTTGGCTCCGTTGAGGTTTTGTTGAGTAGTATTTTGTTTATATTTCAATAGTAAGTTTATTCATAATAGTAGACTTTACTTATTAAATCGTACTCAATTAAATCACACTTACTACCTAATGAGTTTTCACTTACTATTTCATTACACTTTATTTAAATGGAAGCTCACTAGTAAGTAAAGTTAATGAAATAGTAAATGGAAACCCATTGAGTAATAAGTGAAGTGTAATGAAATAGAAAGTTGAAGCTCATTGAGCCTTCGTTTGGCATGCCAAAATGCCTGACTTTTTAGCTATTTTAGCCACAAAAAAACAAAATAGACAAGAAAGTTAATAAGACAAAATGTCACATCCAAACTATAATAATTTCATTTTTTTCTTTCATAAAAGTCAAAAAAACCAAAAAGTCTATCCCAAACGAGTCTTTTTAGCCCCAGGCACTACTACAAAATCATAAATAGATCATACTTTTTATGTGTGATATATATTATTTAATCACACGTTTAAAATTTTGTCAACGTGTGATCTTTGAGAGTGTGATTAAAAATGGTCATTTTTAATCGCACATTTTAAGTATCATTAAAAGATGATTCCATCACACGTTATGTGTGTGATAATAAATATTTAGATCGTGTTTTTTACGTATGATAATAAACAATTAAAGTACACTTTTTACGTGTAATAATAAACATTTATATCACACTTTTTATGTGTGATGTATAACTAATAAAATATGTGATTAATAATGAGATAAGATCACACGTTATATATATTTCTCATCACAGTTAATGAGTGTGATAAAAAAAAGAGAGTTCGACATATTTGAAGAATAATCAATATTATTTTTGTATGCATTTGAAGAATGTAATACACAATATATATACTATCCTTCGAGTTATAACCACATATTGAATGGAATAACGTCATATATTTCATAAATAAAAATTGAATGTTTAAAAGTATGTACAAAGGAATTAATAAAAAAAATTTAACTGTAATTATATATATTAAAAAAATGAAAAAATTTGAAGCACAAAGTCCTTGAATTCTTTGACCATATTTTGCATCTCTCCAAGTAATTTCTGACCTGAAAAATGAAAACACAAATTAATTTAAAAGCAAAATTTTTCTCTTCTTTAGAAATTACGAATACATTTAAACCAACAAAAAAATGAAACATAACAAAGAAAATCCATGAGCATCAAAGCATCCATCTTGTTGTGCCCTAGGTCAATATCCACTTATCCACAGGGGAAAAAAAATCTCCAATAGTGAAGCCCATTACCTTCTGATTTGATTTCAAATTGAAGTCTGTTTACTCATAAGAAATTTAAAAAAAAAAAAAGAAAAAGAGAAAGAAAGAAGATTAAAACCTCTTTTACAAGAAAATGTCATTTGTCATCCATACAACGGGTTTTAAAGAAGGGTGAACAGAATGATGAAGCCCTCAAAAGAAAGTCACATTAGTAAATCATAAGATAGTTGTAAGACCAAGGTAATTTAATATAAACGTTTTAAGGAGAGAATAGCAAAAATAGAGATCCTAACGTGTGAAGGTAAATAAGCATAGCATACATATGTCACCTTTGATGTGCATGTGAAGTGCGGTACCAATATAAAATTGTATATGATGGTTGTCCTCAGATCTTGGACATACCTGGAATTTTGTTAACTAGAATACGAGCTTTTTTAGCTCGCTTGAGATTTAAGTGTGCACCTCTACCCGCGTTATACCTGTTATCATCCTGATTCATAGACATAATATCAGACATGGTAACATAAAGGGAAGACACACTACTAGAAAAGGGAGTATTGGACACGGAACCTTTTGTGACGGTTTGAAAATTGTCGCAAAAATTATGTTTTTGCAACAGTAAATGATGCCATCGTCAAATAAATTTTTTTGCGACGGAACATCCAAGACCGTGGCAAAAAATAGTACTTTACACAATGATTTGTCACCCGTCGTTTGTTTGTTTGTTTGTTTGTTTTTTGTTTTTTGTTTGTTTTGCGATGCTATTTATTCCTCCGTCACAAAAAAAAATCTTTTCGCTTCCCGCGCCCTACCCTATTTTCCCTGTCTTCCATACCCTTTCAGTATCCTTTTCTCAGATCAACAAAAAAAAAAAAGAAGGAAAAAATCGTCTGCTGAAATAACTCTTTCTCTATTCTATTTCAAACTCTTTATTGTATACCCATCATCAAACCCTAACTCTTGATTTGTTCTTCACTAATTGTAATTCTTCGTATTCGCAAAGCTTCAGTTCATATATTAATGGCAAACTCGTTCTCTGTTCAATTTAGATTTGTGTTTTGATTTGGTTAGGTTTATCTGTTTTGTTTTCGATTAGCATTTTGGTTTAATGGTTAGGGTTTTGTTTGAGACCTTTGTGTTTTTGCTAGTTGTGATGAATTTGGGAGAATTATTTTGTCTCCATCGATTTGCTCTTTTGAATTTGGAATTATTTCCAAGCGATTCGTCTTCTGTTTTTTTTACCTTTCTTGGTGCAATTTTATCATTTGAAGGAGAGTGATATGGAGTTGAAGCTAATTTTGGAAATGTATAGTCGTGAATCCACTAATTCAAGGTTAGAGTATCTGTAAAAGATGCTCTTTTGATTTTTGTAAAGCTTACACTCGTTTCGATTGTTTTTTATATTCTTTTTTTGTTACTTTGGTTTGAGTTAATCTGATCAATGTTATTAATAACTAATGTTAATTCACTTATTTTCTTACTAGACTAAATATTATGCATTTCTTTACCTTTTGATTGAATGTGTTCTAGCAGTACTATGGCATGGAGGTTTATCCGGGAGGATGCTTGTAGTTTCTTTTGCTTTATTTTTTTTCTTCTCTTTTCCCTAAGAAAATTGTATTTTCTTTATTTATTTATTTAACTTTATTGTTAAAGATTGAATCGTAGTGGAAGATCAAGAAATGTTATGTAGGGTTGTTTCTCAAGGTTGTTAGTTGAGATAGATATGCTCCAGTCTCCACCAAAAAGTGAAAGGGAGTGGGTTTTGTCTGTAGGAGAAGGAAACTATATCAGGCTAAGGCCAGAGGAGAATGGGGGTTGATATCCACATGTGATTGTGTGTTATGTGGTTGTAGAAAAGGAGCTTTTGGTGGTACATTTATTGTTGGAGATGTTTGATGGTGTTGTGAGGTCACTCCATGTGAAAGGGGTGATCATCTTTCTTCTTCTAGGCAGTTTAACAATGAAGGTTGGCTCAAGTCAAGGAGCAGGTGATCAACTTCGCTGAAAATGAAGAAAGAATGAGCCTGCCTCTTGCCATTTTTTACTTCCACCAAAAGAAGGTGGAAGTCTTGGTGGGTTTGTCCTTCTCTCTTTCTCATCCATATGTATAAATAGAAAGGGTGAGGGAGAGAGTGATGTAAGAAAACCTGAGAGTGAGCAAAATGTAGAGAGAGAGAGAGAGAAAAAAAAAACAGAGAGACCCTCTGTGGCAGAGAGGGAGCTCCCTCGGTGTGAGAGGGGGAGCTGAGTGTTGAGTTGAGAGAGAGAATCTCCTCCTCCATTGTATTCTCTTTGTAATCTCTCCATTATTATAGTGATATTGATTTCTCTCTCGTGGACGTAGGCATTGGGCCGAACCACGTTAAATATTTGTGTCTCCTTGTGTGTGTGATGGTTTGTTTTTATTTTTCTGGGTGTCCATGATCCTAATAAAGTGGCATCAGAGCCGGTTTTGTGTGTTTTTGAAAAAGCAGAGTGTGATTTCCAAAATTTGCCCAGAATTCAAAGTGGTCGAAATCCACTTTTGATCACACCAGGTGAAATCCCTTGACGAGACAAGCACATTGAAAAAACCGCGTAAAAAATGGAGGCTGGAGAAGGCTGTACGCTCCACACGTGCACTTGACGCCGTTCTCATGCGCCGGCGACTAGCCGCACGCTCCTCACGCGCGAACACAGCGAAGAAGACGATCTGACGTCATCTGAGCCGAGTTGGAGCCGTTGACCGCGCTACTAACCAAGCTGCCGTTGACTGGGCTGCTGACCCGAGCTGCGCCGTTAACCGAGCCGCTCGGTAGCCAAGCCACGCTGCCACCGCTGATTTCACGTTGACGTCAGCCAATCCAGAGGAATTATCCGATGCATCTCACCTGCACTAGATTCTGCCAATCTGAACCGTTCAACCTGTTTTGGCTTGATCTGAGTCATTCTGAGTTTGTTTTTTATGATCCAATAGTGTTTTCCAACTATTTGGAATATTCCAGACACATCCATATGGTCAGATTTTGCAAATCATATTTCAAAAATTTGCAGTCTTTATTTTGGCAATCCGAAGTGCTTTTCCGGCTAATTTGACCAATCCAGACTCAACAGCGAAGCCTGATTTTCAGACAATAATCATTGGAGACCAAAGGAGATTAAGCTTGATCAAATGGCGGATCAAGAGAGATCATAATTGGTCAGGGGCGATTAGAGGATTGTAGATGACTATCTCAAGAGTTGATCGGAAGATCTGGTTCAAACAAAAGAAGACCACTTCATCGGGAGACAGATAATTGGCAACCAATGCAGGCTTAGGGGAATATTGTGGCAGTTGGAGCTATTGTCAAACATAATACGAGAAGTACTGGTAGTAATGTGGAAAAACAACAGCTACAGTAGTGTACACATAAGGCGTAGGAGCACGTGGCTACGATAGCACAGATGTGTACACAGAAGTGTCGTACAAGGTACAGACGTACAACAGTGCAAAAGAATACGCAACAGAGTCATGCAGAGGTGCAGTGTGCAGGATATTGGCTTGGCAGCAGCAACTAGTTCATAGAAGAAAGCTCTAGACAGAGAAATTAAAAGGGATAAGACGCTGCAGTGCTCACCCAAGGAGAGGTAGATCTCTTTCTTTGTCCTGAATCTGGTTCGTGGCAGTGAAGTTACGACAGGCACCCAAAGAGTTTGGGTGGAGTCACTTCAACAGGAAAATGGTGAGCATTCTATTGGAGGATGCAAGTACCTGGTGATAGAGGTGCGAGCCATGTAGGATTATGTGTAGCAGTTGAAGACATTCCAAGTAAGAGGTGTGGATTCACTCCAAATGCTCGGTGGAATTGAGGCATATTTGTACAACTGTGTTTTATCATCCATGTGGGTGATGGGGGTGAAAAATTTTGTTCACCCGGTTAAAGCCAATTGAAGACCCTTCAGAGTCAGTTGCAGAAGTTATCAATTTATTTGGAGACTCTTGAGTTAGTTGCAGAACTTCAGAGTTCATTGGGATTTCTCTAGGGAATAGAGAGAACCAGCATTGGTAGAGTGTACTACGGAGATTTGGCATGTGTAATAAGTCCAAATTGTAGTACTTTATTGGCATTGGCCTTTGTGGAGGTGTTGGAGATCCTTCATGGATGATTGTTGGAAAATCCGCATCTAGAAAGCCTTGGTATCCACATTTGTTGATTTGAAGGAGAAGTTGTGGCAATCTACTTCAAATCTTGGTGGAGTTCTGGCGTTCTCTTCTAATGTCTACTGGAGGCATTGTTTGTTGGTGGTCTTTCTTGGATTATTGGCGACTTTTTTGGAGTCGTGGTTTATTGAGATTCATTATCACAGTTGGGATCTATGATCGTGTTTGATTAGATCCAAGGGTGTCTCCGGTTTGTGAGACTTGATTGTTTCTTCTTATTGTAGATTTTCATTTTCACAATCTGTTCCATATTCGAAGACATCAGCTATTAGTAGTCTGGGTGACGATTCAGACTCCAGGTATTTGCTTCTGTGAAAGCGGTATGATCGTTGGTGTTCGTTGAAGATTGAAAGAGATTGTTGTAGAGAAACGTAAAGATGGTGATTTTGTGAATCTCATATGTTGGGATCCATCCCTTAATCTGCCATTGGATTTGGAGGGAATAGATTGTTTGCAAACTCGGTGGAGTCAGCAGGGACTGTTGGAGTTGTGCATTTACGGTGCATACGCCTTTGGGTGGTTTTTGGTAACTGTAAAGATGGTGCATCATCTTGTGTCTGCCGGTTGGAATTGCAGTTTGTTCCGATACTTCAGAACTGGTTAGAGCCTAACTGCATCCACAGTACAGTTTTGTTTGGTGGAGAACTTGCCTCAGTTCTTGGAGAATTTGTTTGGCTCTCTTGATTAATTCGAGCTTGAAGAGAGCAGTATTGTGTTCGATGGTTGATCGAACATGATATTTTTGGTACCACTTTTGAAGTTGCATTGACGGAGAATTTGAAGCCTCTCTTGTTTAGTCGCCTTAGCACTGGTTCAAGTGGGTTGTTCACTATGTTTTGTTTGGAGTTGACAATGACAACTTGTTTTACGCCTATGGAAGTCGAAACTTGGCACTATGGTAGAGCTTGAAGAGCTAGCTCGATTGGTTCTGCATGTTCTTTGCATTGGTTTAATGTGATTTTGAGTAATAGAATCTGCTATGTTTTGGAAGAGCGCTTGTGTTTTGTACAGTAGATGGCATTCAGTTTTGACTGAATGGTTGGATACCTAGGTTATGGTATCAATTTTGATTCCATGGCGACAAACGCACCTCTTGATGAAACAGAGTAGTTGCGTATCTCTCAGGTGAGCTTGAGCGTAGGAGGAAAGATAGAGCCACTATGAGCACTCAAGGAGTATGGGTGCGGGTACTATGCTAGGTGTTGCATAGTTGGCGACTTGTATAGATCTGTTGAAGCTAATTTGGCAAAGAGAGCTACTATCAACCGTCAATCTGGTAGTACAAGTGAAAGATGCGCAGGTAACGCGTATCACTAAACTAGAGATCAAGGATTACAAAAGGCATGAACAACAAGTGTGTGGAAATGCTGGAAAGTTGTTCAAGAGTGCAAAGGGCAAATGCTGATAGTTCAGGTGAAACTCCGAGCAAAGAAAACCAGGAATGTTGACTAGACAAATGAAGAGTTTTCTATTGCTCTAGTTTTGGCTGTGCAAAGAGATACATGGCACGATAGTGGCATTTTAGGGAAGAGTTGTAGTGTCACAGGGCACTTAAGGGAGTGCAAGGTGTAACGACCTTAATTTTCATAAGTCATTATTTATTACTATTATGATTATTATTATCTTATCTTATTTTTGGTTTTATTAATTGTGTGGTCACATGAGAATTTGATGTGATATTTAATTAATTTAATGTGTTATTTAATTAATCCATATATTTATATATTTATATTTGTTATATATATATATATATAAAAAGAGGTGTTATATATAAATATATATTTAATCTTATATTTATATTTATATATATTACAATTATGTTGTATTAAATAATATAATATTATATAATAGTCAAAGTCGATTAGAATAGGAATTAGGTAATCAAAGAATAAAAAAGAAGAGGGAGAGCAGCCGAGTGTGGGTGTGTGTGTGTGTGTGTGTGTGTGTGTGTGTGTGTGTGTGTGTGTGAGAGAGAGAGAGAGAGAGAGAAATCAAAGAAAGAAAATGAGATTAGTTCCCGAGAAGGAGAAGTGGCTGTGTGTGTGATTGAGAAAGGAGAGAAAGATTAGGGTTAGGGTTTTGTTTTGGTGGCTCCATTAATCCTTCAAATACTTCTTTGGTCTTTAAAAAAATATTGTAAGTACAAAACACACTTCCCTTGATTTATGTTTAATTCATTGTTTTTATTTATTTATTTATTTATATTTATTTGATGTTAGTTTGATTTTGTATTTATATAAAGATGATAGATTAATTTTAATTATTTTGATTAGTTGTGTATGTAAGGTTTAGGGTTTTTAAATGATTGATTAATTTTAATTATTTTGTTTAGTTGTGTATGTAAGATTTAGAGTTTTTAGTTGATTGATTGATTTTAATTATTTTAATTAGTTGTGTATGCTAGGTTTAGGGTTTTTATATGGATTTATTTTATGGTTGTAATCACACTCATGATTATATGAAATTAAAATTAATTAGGAACTCATAGATAAATTCATTATACTCCACCATGACTCCATAGATTGTTATTTTATTTGAGTGATGGTGAGAAAGAGTGTACAAAAAAAAAGTGAGGATTATGAGATTTATTTAAATGCCTTAGGCTTGGCATTGTTATGTTGTTCTCATCGGTGAGATGTTTTATTGTTGCCTCGTTCTCATGAGTAGACGAGTGCTTTGATTTACGCGCGTACGTATATGCTAACCATCCCGGGAATGTGGGTCAAACTCAAGACGATATCCCCGTGCAAGTTTGGCTCGGAGCAGTGTTAGGTATACGGGAGGCACATGGGATATATGTGTAGGCCGGAAGTGATGGGCCGAAGTGGTGGAGTTAAGATACAAAGAATTTAATTATGAGTTTATTGGTATAGTGTGAATTGTATTGATTTGTACATGTTGAAAAATAGTAAACGACCTTGTTAAATTATGAAATTTGACCAGAGGCATGTATATGTGATTCTAGACAACTTTTGTGTTTTAACTTTTTATTAAAAAGATTGAATAGAACTTATAATCGGATGATCTTGGTTATTGTAGTTTTGATTCATTTTAGCAATGTAGATTTTAGAGGCTGTTTTAACCCACAAAATGAGCTCATTTTTATCGGTTTCGTTTAAATTGAAGTAAAAAGTTATTCTGCACACTTTTCATGTTTTGAACTTTTCCGAAAAAAATCATCTTAGGGAAGTTTTTGTTCGTTTTTAGCTTCAGATTTTTCGATTGAATTCCGTCTAGGTTCTTCTATCAAGTTTTTCTCTCAACTTGTTCAGTTTCTATTAAATTCGTTTGCGCTGTCTTTTAAGAAATTTGATTCTGTACAACTTTTGTTCTTTGAGTTGTGGTCAATTCGAATTATTTAAGTATGAAATAGTACATTTTTATATTTTTTCAGCAAGTTACTTATGATTAAATTATACTAACTTTATTTTTTTGCAAAATGGTGGGCCTTACTAACTTTTTTATGCAGGGCTAACCCACTATATTTTTGTTTCTATTTTGTTTATTTTATAATCAATTTATATTTCGTTGTGTACGAGCAAGAAACTAAATGCCATCGTATCTTGGGAAACTACTCATTCGTCTCAGTGCGGTTGGAACTACTTGTCTTGTCCTATAACAAGAATTAAATGTATTTTTGTTTATGTCTGGTGGACACGTGGGTGTTAAATCTTGTACTCATACCAATATATCTTTGTACTGACCCGTTTTGTCTCTTGGCAACTCGGATGCGTTCTGTTTGAGCGCAGCCGAGTTTCCTTTGCAGGATTAGTTGAGGCTATGGTGGTGACAATAAATAATTATGATCGTAGGACATGTCATTTGGACTTCTTTTGTTTTCTTGAGCTTAGAGTTGATATTAGTTTATGTATTTATTATTTTTTTTATGACTTTAGTATTAGGATAATTTGGCTTGGTTTGTAACCATACATTATTTAAGTTATTTTGGCTATTTATTGTTACTTTAATGTTTGAGGTATTGGTTAGTTATGAAATTATGGTTGATGGTTTAGTTGGCGTTTAGTTTTTTTTTGTTTTGGTTTCACCTCTAGGATTTGGATGATGGAATATTGTTTGGGGTTTAGCCCTAATTTAATATTTAATTGTCCAAATCTTGGGGCGTGACACAAGGCATCCCGGGCAGGGGGTGTTGGGCATCCGATTAGGGGATGCCAGATATTTTGATCACGCAGATTTGAACGTGGCAGATAAAGACATCCGTGACAGGGAAGCGTGGAAGAGATGTGTGTGAGATAGAGCAGGGCTCTCTCTAGGAGAGAATTAGAGAATGGTGTGAGTTGAGTTGAGGATGTTGAATTTCCTCCTCCTCTTGTATCTCTGTATTCCTCTTGTATTTATCTCTAGCTTCTACCATGGATACCTGGATAAAGGGGGTGTCAGGTATTTTTTCAAGCGTTGCAGGTGTCTCAGTGTGGAGATGCAGACTATACCAGTTTTGGGCGTGACAAGATGGGCATCATGTTTTGTTACGGATCACCTCACATGGGCAGAGGAGGTGATTGTTGTGAGGTCACCCCATGTGAAAGGGGTGATCATCTTTCTTCTTCTAGGCAGTTCAACAATGAAGGCTAGCTCAAGTCAATGAGCACGTGATCAGCTTCGCTGAAAGTGAAGAAAGAATGAGCCTTCCTCTTGCCATTTCTGACTTCCACCAAAAAAAGGTGGAAGTCTTGGTGGGTTTGTCCTTCTCTCTTTCTCATCCATATGTATAAATAGAAAGGGTGAGGGAGAGAGTGATGTGAGAAAACCTGAGAGTGAGCAAAATGTAGAGAGAGAGAGAGAGAGAGAGAGAGAGAGAGAAAAAAAACAGAGAGACCCTCTGTGGCAGAGAGGGAGCTCCCTCGGTGTGAGAGGGGAAGCTAAGTGTTGAGTTGAGAGAGAGAATCTCCTCCTTCATTGTATTCTCTTTGTAATCTCTCCATTGTTATAGTGATATTGATTTCTCTCCCGTGAACGTAGGCATTGGGCCAAACCACGTTAAATATTTGTGTCTTCTTGTGTTTGTGGTTGTTTGTTTTTATTTTTCTGGGTGTCCATGATCCTAACAGATAGTGCCTTTAAGATTCTTACTATTAGGGAAAAACCTTGGGGCTATTTATTTTTTATTTTTTATTTTTGAGTGCGAGGGGTGCCCATGGAAGAGTTTGTTGACAGACCCAGAATTGAACCAAGGTTGGTCACCAATTTTGAGTATGAATTGAAAAAAAAAAATAAGAATTTTAATCTGAACTGAACCAAATTGAACTAAACTTTTGATTGTCTATCTTATAATGAATATTTTAGAAATACTCATTTTCACGAAGCCACCAACTAGTGCAAATTTTGTTTGGTAAAGGCTTATTGATCTGCTAAAATCAAGACTTAGCTCAAAAGATCTTCAGTTATACTAGTGATGCTTGGTAGGTGGCTCAGTGGAGTAGTCCCTAGAACTTTCATAAAGAGAAACACATATATATCTTTATACTTACATGAAAGAAGTTCAAAATTTTAGCCGATGAATTCAACACCCTTCATTCAAAATAGTCTATAGATTTAATACAGAAGTTATTGACAAGCTTTCATATAGTTTTCTCTTTTTGGATGTGTTTGGACACACACATGACAAAGTATTTAGAATTATTATTTTCTGCTCTGACCAAATGGTTTCATCTTGCCCCATTTTGACATCTTGTTGCAGACAGATGTACACACGTGTTTATTCAAGTGTACACTAATAAATTTCCAATTTTTTTTTGCCAAATATTATTTGCAGTTGGGAGCTAAAGATGCTCTGCTAAATACTCTTCTTGTAGCTACTAAAAGATTTAGTTCAGGCCCTTCACAGGTGTTTTCTCTTCTTTATCCTGATTGCATCTGCGGGTGCTCTAATGCTTAAAACAAATGCAATTTTTGGGATATTCTATCAAAAAGCTCGATTGAATGTTAGATTTTGGTGATGCATCTTGTTTTTATTTTATTTTAATTTTTTTGTTTTGTTTTATTTTGGTGTTGTATCTATCATTTGAATGAAGTGTTTATTTATGTATTTGTTTTGGGTTACTTAAAGAAGTGTTTGACTGAAAGTTGGTTTATCTTTGTGACAACTTTTAACACAAATCTGTCTTGCACCCTCTGCTCTTATACTTCATGCTGTCGAGCATAGTAAACCTATTGAGCTACTTTTTTACAGTCTTGAGAATCTGCAAAGCTAGGATGATGACAATATTGTTGTTTTGGAGACGTTCACTTTCCTGCCTGAAGTTGTCGAGGATCAAAGTACTAATTCTATTATAAGTCCAGCTTGCCGAGGTGAGTGCGGCCGAGAGGTTTAGGGCATTTTGATTATTTGAAACGTTTGTATACTTTCTCATCCTTATCTTCTTCTTCTTCTTCTTCTTCTTCTTCTTCTTCTATATACATATAAAGAAATTGCAAATTTGACCTTCATTAACTGTCAATGTATGTATTCATATGTTAAAAGCAGCTTCTTTTGCGCACGCCTATGGTTCTTGAGTTTATACTGCAGCAATCTGAGAAAAGGCTTGATGCTGGCATTCATCTGCATGAGTGGAACAAAAAGATATTGCGTTGTTTATTGAGTTGGGTAAGAAAATTGTTAAGAATGTGCAATTGCCCTTTCCTAATGAATAACTTGCAAAGATTTATTTTAATATTAGGGACTATGGACCCTTCTTTTTTTTGGGTGTTATTTTTTGAATTTTATATTTTGTTTGCACTCCAATATTTTTGATTTGAAGTATCCAGGCACCGTTTAACAACCCCCCCCATACTTGGCATGATAAATGCTGTAGTTTTGACATATTTTAGGTCTCCATGTCTCATGCTCATTTAATCGTGCCATCCTACATTTAGGTTCGAGCTGGGTGCTTCTCAGAGATTCCCTCCAGTTCATTGCCAGCATATCCACTTCTTAATTTTGTGTTCAACTCTTTGCAGGTAATCTTTCTAGCTGTTATCATTGGTTAACTACAGTATCTGGATTGATTCGCTCATGCAATTTAGTTCTTTGTGATGAATTTGGTTTCATTGTCATTTGATCTAGCCATTGAAGTTCTTGTTGAGCTTTTGAATCGACATGAGGTATGAATACGTCATATAACAGCAACAATATACATACTTGTTGGCCTGATTAGTTGTAATCTAAGAGCTATCATATGTGATTTTGTTTCAGTTAGTCTGGTTTCATTTAGAAGAATATAAGGCTATTGCAAACTAAAGTAGAAGGGGGTATGTTCTAGATTGGAGTGAATGAACTCTCAATAAACAACCATAGTTAGTACACATGCATAAGTGGTGTTACATTATTTTGTAAGTTTCTGTTGATGTAGTGACTTTATAACTTATAAGGATTTGCCTTAAAAAATTTAGAGCATGATGAATGAAACGGAAGAATACATCAGGAGGATACGGCCACACTACTACAAAATCATAAATATATCACACTTTTTTTGTGTAATGTATGTTATTTAATCACACCTTTTAAGTTTTATTAAAGTGTGATTGGAGTGTGATTAAAATGGGTCATTTTTAATCACACCTTTTGAGTGTCATTAAAAAATGATTCCATCACATGTTTTAAGTGTGATAATAAATATTTAGATCACATCTTTTAAGTGTGATTAATAACATTTAGATCACATCTTTTAAGTGTGATTAATAACTAATAAAATCTGTGATAATAAACATTTAGATCACAGATTTTAAGTGTGATTAATATCTAATAAAACCTGTGATTAATAATGAGATAAGATCACACATTATATGCATTTCTCATCACAGTTAATGCGTGTGATAAAAAATGGTTCAACATATTTGAAGAATAATCAATATTATTTTTGTACGCGCATTTGAAGAATGTAATACACACTATACTATATTTTGAATCACATCCACATATTGAATGAAATAACATCATATATTTTATAAATGAAAGTTAAATGTTCAAAAATATATACAAAGGAATTAATAAAAAGTTTTTAATTGTGATTATATATATTAAAAAATGAAAAAAACTAAGTTCTTGAATTCTTTGACCATATTTTGCATCTCTCTAAGAAATTTCTAACCTGAAAAATAAAAACACAAACTAATTTAGAAACCGCCAGAAGTATATAAATAAACTTACTATTTTTTTAGATACTGTTCTAGTCTTACAAAAGATAAAATCGGAGTTTTTCTCATCACATTGACTTTTCATCTCCTGCATCAATGGAAAAGGAATAACAACTTTGATTGTTACTAGTATAAATGTTTGGATTACCATATAGATATGACATATACATAGAATCAATAAATCCAAAATGAAAATATTCAATGTATGGCCAGATATTTTAAAGTCATGAAACCAAATATATATAGAATCAACAAATCCAAAATGAAATCTTGAAGTGATTATATATTCCTTACCAACTAAAGAAATTATTTATTAGCAATTTAAAGAACGGAAGTTATATCATACTTACATGTTGGATTTCAACTCATATTCTTTAGTATGAAATTAATCCATTCAACTCACACTTCATCAAGTTCAATTTTCGTGTAAGTCTTTTTTCCATTGAACTGCAAAAGGTTATTTAGAAACAATTAGATAATGAAGAAGATGTACAAGTATCATGAATATAATAGTAATAAAAGTTTAGAATTTATCTTACATTTTGTTTTCTTAGGATGCTCTGATCTCTAATGAGGTCTTTCATATACCTCATTACATAAAACTCACATTCCACGTTTGTGAGTTGTTGCAGGGACTACATGAAAGCATTTTCATTATTATTAGAAACTACATATAAAGTGTTATGATCAAGCTAAACAACCATTAGCATAAATATAAGTATGATAAAATTAGAGAAAATAATATTGATTATCTGAACTACTTTCCAAACTGGATTGGTCCTTCTTCTCCTTTGGGTAGTTTCATAAATTTTCAAACCACTTTACAAAAGAAATTCTAAAAGTCAAAATATTTTTAGGGTAACTCAAATTGCTTAAAAATGTACGAACCAGCCAAACTTATGTTTTTATTACAATTTCAAGGCTTGTGTTTATTTTAGAATTAATCGGATCAAGCAAATACACAATCATCAATTTTAGATCAATGACTAATAAAATCCAATCGTACCTACAATTGAACAAGTCACAAGTATAAGCTTCATAAGTTTATTATCCTTTGAACACATGAAATAAATAGTTTTAGATAATTACCCAATATTATAAGGAACTAAAATCAATTGTTCTAGCATAGCCTCAAACTTTAGTTTTTTCACTCATTAGGTGGCAGCACATTGAATGTAATGTTAGGTGATACAAGCCTTCCACTGAGCAACATAGCTGGCAGGCCTGCAAAAGAATAAGGTTTTTTTTGCTAGTTTAAATGGCCTGAATTTTTTTGGTTGGGCTAGAAAAACTATAATTTTAAAGGATAATTGTAGCAGCAGCAACTGCCAACAACTAAGTGTAGTAGCAGTAGCAACATCAAGAGCATTAACAAACCAAAACAAATGTTAACAGCATCTAACAACAGCAGCAGCAAGAGCACTTTCCAGCAACCCAGCATCAACAAACCAAAACAGCACCTTTTACCATTTATGCTTAGAAATTGGAAGACCATTATAGGTCCAGTGGATGTTTTGAGTGCTCACTTTTTATTGATTAAGCAAATTTAAAATGACCGTTTATGCTTAGAAATTTCCTATATATTGGTATTACCAAAATAAGAAGCCAAAGTTGTCTAGTTAGTTTACCTACTAACATTGTTTTCCTTTAGTGAAATCCTTATTTGAAGTTCATTACTATCTATTTATGTTTGAATTTAGTGTAATTTATCCTTATTTACAACTGAAATGTATTAGTAGATGGGATTAATCTGTTGTCATTTATGATGGGAACATATGCTATTATGAGTGATGGTAGCACCACATTCTTGCTAACTGTTTGTTAATGCAGGTTGTCACAGCTGGTACACAATGTAGGGATGTGTGGGTTGAGGGATGGTGGCCGCGAATTGTGTTTGTTTTACATACCTTTTGTGGGTTAAGTGGCTGTGAGATCTTTATACTTCTAGTTGTGTTTATGTGCAGGTACTAGCTGGTCCTCAATTAAGGGATGTAATTGTTGAGAGTTGAGTGGTGTGAGCATATATTTTTTTATAGTATTTTGTGTTTAATAACTGCTTTCTTTTTGAGTTGGAATTGTTCATATGTGGGTTGAGTGATAGTAGCAATAAATTAGTGAGCTGGAATCTATATGGTTATTGTTGTGAAAGGTGGCTAATTGATGCATCCTTTTGAATTAATGGCTTTATTCCAAAATTTGCAAGAATGCATACATTCATCTTCCAGACAAGCACACCCAACAAGCAAATGAATTAGGTATGGTGCAAGGCTGTGACTGTGAACCTATTTAAAACAATGTCTCAGTTGCATTTGTATGTGAGCAGAGTTACATGATTAAATTTATGTAGGCTGCTTTGGTCCAACTTGGTAATGTATGTTTTGACACCTCTACTAGTATTTATTTTCTTTTAAATGTATAAGTATTGCTTTGTTAGTTGGTGTTCGTGAAATTGAATCGTATTTTTTTTCTTTGCGTTATTTTTTCTTGGCCAATTCATTTATATGTGCTTGTTTGATTTTTTTAAAATTTGCAGATCAAGTGGAAATGTAAGCTTGCATGAAATAGGATGCAAAAACACATAAAAGAGAGGAAAATGTTCTAAGCAATGTAGGATCTTTTTTCAATACAATCGATTAACTTTCTTAAGTCTTTGTTCTTTTTACTAGCTTCATCAAAAGTACTCTGCTTTGATTAATCAAAAGTTTCTAAAACTTGAAATATTTTTAACTTCTCTGATAATAAAAAACAACCCAATTCAAAAACCCACTTTACATATAAAACCTCTATGGTTCTCTTACTCCAATTCTCCACTATATGCTTATATATGTATAGATGAGTGTATATGAGTCCTTTTTTTCAAGATATTGTTTTGTTTGTGTCAAATAAATATATTATACATATATTTACATATATATATATAGTCACTAGTCTAATGGAGTTGCATATTAACATTACATCCAATTGGTACTGTAACAAAAAATTGCATAGTGGTACATAAAAGATTCAATCCACTTATAAGAAAACCAACAAGATTGAACAAAGTAATATCATGATTTTAGAACGAAGGGAATTGGAAACTGTGGTTACAAAACATAGTCCAAAACCCTAAAGATGTAGGAATAAACCCAACTTCTGACCAGGTCATGCTTTGTGCATATTTTCCAATGCCATGGCCTGCCTAAAGACTTTCTAAGCCAAAAGGCAAGCATTGTATAATGCATCATTTCTTTTCTACTAACAGAGGCCAATAAAGTAGTAAGTTTCACTATTTTAGCACTCAACCACTGGTTGCAAAGAGTGACAATCATCATTCGTATTGTTCGAGTAAAAAGGATAGCAACCTTCAAATGATCCAAGCATAGCAAGTTTCTATAATTAAGAACCGACGGGAACAAAGTACCATCTTGCAGAATAGAAAAGCAAATTCCAAAATAGATAGAAAGCCAACCAAATACACATCCTTAGCATACATACAAATACAATGACAGAATATACACCCAACAAGTTAAAAGGCCAATCAAATGCACATCCATATCCAATACCACAAGAGGACAAATACATATACACGGAAGAAAACTGCAAAATTTGTGATTCTGATATACCAACGGAAACACACACAAAGGGGCATAAAAACCAAAGGACTCACCAAAAATTTCAAGAGGTTTTTGATTTCAAAAGACAAACTTCAATGGTGGTTTGAGTAATTTCAATGGTGGTTCAGAGCTATGATGGAGAAAATGAAGGGCTTCGTTTCAGAAAAGAAGGCAAGGAGAAGAGATCCAAACTGTTTAGGAAATTCAATCTTCTTGGGAAAGGCAAGAGTCGTTTGTTCTCAATAGTGGGTATAGAATAGGCGCCAATTTGGGAATCAGATTTTATATAAAAATCAAATTGAAATATTTTATACAATCACACATATTTAGGGAGTGTGATTAAAAAATATATAATCACACTTATTTAAAAAGTATGATTAAAAATAAATATTATATATAATGACACTTAATTGAAAAGTGACATAAAAAATAAATATAATCACATGTCAATTAAAAGGTGTGATTAAAAAAATATATATATAATCACACTTAATTGAAAAGTGACATAAAAAAAAATATATTATCACACTCAATCAAATCAAGTGTGATTAAAATATCAATCTAATTTTTTTTATCACACTTCCATTAAAGTTTAGATATTTTCATTTATCAAAGTGTGATCTTTAACTATATTTCTAGTAAGTAAAGTGTAATGAAGTAATAAGTCGAAACTCATTGAGTAGTAAGTGGAGTTTAATAAAGTAGTAAATGGAAGCTCATTGAATAGTACGTGGAGTTTATTGAACTAGTAAATGGAAACTCATTGAGTAGTAAGTAAAGTATAATGAAGCAATAAATGGAAGCTCATTGAGTAGTAAGTGGAGTCTAATAAAGTAATAAGTGGAAGTTCATTAAGTAGTAAGTAGAGTCTAGTGAAGGCTTTCTGTATGTATTTGCCCGATACATATAATCAAACGTCAAAACATCACCAAAACACAAATAATTTGTTCGAGAACCACCGTCTGTCCAAAACAAATTATTTAATCAATTTTCTTCATCCATATCATATTTATAATAAAACATTGGATATGCTCTGCTTTACTACATAAGTAAGCTAAAACACCTGCTGCATC
This sequence comes from Camellia japonica, assembly GCA_030407325.1. Classification (NCBI taxonomy): domain Eukaryota; kingdom Viridiplantae; phylum Streptophyta; class Magnoliopsida; order Ericales; family Theaceae; genus Camellia; species Camellia japonica. The sequence goes on from JAPPVO010002874.1 coordinate 37,304, forward strand.
ACCATTGACAGCTTGTGCTCTATGCACAGTCCCAAAATTCCTGTCCTTTTGTATAAACCCAACACTCTCATTGCCACCTCTTTGTTGTGCAGCAAAGTCTATAATGTGACTTGTCCTCATATCAATATGATGCATTGCATAGCCTTATGCCTTGTCGGCACTCATAACATTCCTATATGAGTGAAGAAATTGAACACCAAGAGGCTCTATCATAGAATGATTATGCTGTTTGAAAATTTCATTCACTTCATATTTGAAAGTACTCCGATTGTATTTGATATAGAAAAGAAGCATAACAACTAACTCTAGTTAATTATTTTGGTTCTCTTTCACGTTCTTCAACCTCAAGGTATTTGGATTGCCTATGTCATTCTTTTGAGCAAACCCACTTCCTAGATATGACCATATTACTCTTGTCTTTATACAACTGATCTCTTCAAATACTAAAGCCTTTCACCTTAGCATACGAATTATAAAATCTTTCTCTATTTTCATCTGAATCAAATGTTATTTTAAACACATCTTTTTCAGTTAATTCATCTAAACGCTTAACATCTCTTTCAGTTAGAAAATTATTATAAGTGATGATATCGTCTTCATTATACTCACCATCATCATCATCATCATCATCATAATCATCATCTAATTCATTTATAATGTTATTCTTGTTTTGCTCAATGTAGTCTTCCATTTGCAATAAGTACAAGCAAATTAATTAGGAAATAACAAGCAAAGATGATAAGTAAAATACTAAGTGATAAAATGGTAAGTGGTAAGTTCAGTCACAAAGAGTTGTAAGTAGAATGAGAACGAATGGTAAGTATTGTGTTTTTTAATAGTAATTAAACTTTATTTACTATTCAATGAGTCTCTACTTACAATTTTATTATACTTTGCTTACTACTCAATTAAACATCACTTACTACTTAATAATACTCTATTAGACTTTAATTATTACTTAATGAGTTTTTACTTACTTCTCAATCAAATAATACTTACTACTTAATTAAACATGACTTACCAATCAATAAGACACCATTTCAATAGACTTAAGTTACTAGTCAATAAAATTATACTTACATAGAAAACTGTAAATATAAACATTACCAAACATGTCCTTAAATAATAATTACAATTTTGAGGTGTCGTAGGTAATATATATATATATATATATATATTAATTTAATGTTTTTAAAAAATAAGTTTAAATAACTTACAATTTAAAAATATTTTGTTTACAATTTTTTATTTTTTATTTTTTTTAATATTATATCAAAAATTAAATAATGGCTATTTTAAAAACTTAGTAAATTTTAGAAAATTTTAATAAATTAATGTTTACATATCATATTTTACTTTTTACAAATCATAAACAAAATATGGAGGGAAATAGTTAAATATGGTGTGTCATTAATTCTATGTATTTAAAGTTAATTTAAAATGCAAAAGAGAACACAATTTTCAAGACATGAAGGTGACTTGCTTAGCAGGTAATATTTTAAATATTATGTTCATTTATAACAAATAGTAAGTGAGTAAATATCAAATAGTAAGTCTATTTGCAATAAACTGTAAGTTATCATTATTTTTTTAATTTCAAAATTAACTAAAATTACTTTACTTTTTTAAAAACCATCTAACTTTTTTTACCTAACTTTACTATATACTCATCCAATGACTAGCATTCATCTTGTACATATTTTTTTATGTACCATATATGAAAACTACTTTCATGTATGATAGAATTTTCCCAAAATGAAGGGTAGGTTTCACTCTCCCTACAGTTGTATCTGTCAAATAGTTTCAAACTTGTGGGGTTTGGAAAAACCTTGTGGCTAAAAAGTCTTTCCAAGGTTACCTAATCAATGAATAAAGGAATCCCTTGGGCCAGTTGGGAGTCAATGAGTGTCTCAAAACTCCATGGGGGTTTGGGTTTCCGTGATTTCTTCGCCTTTAATCAGGCCATGTTAGCTAAACAAGGGTGGCGACTAATTACTAGCCCACAATCTTATTGGGCACAGCTTTTCAAGGGACTGTACTTTCCAAACACCCATTTCCTTACTGCTACTTTTGGAGCTCGCCCTTCGTGGGCTTGGACCAGTTTGCTTAAGGGGAGGGATCTGTTGAAAAAAGGGCTGCGATGGCAGGTCCAAAATGGGGAGTCCATTCAGTTCTGGGATGACAAATGGATGCCAACAGCGCCTAACTTTCAGATTTCGTCCCCAAAACCCCCATGTTGTGACATTGTGACAGCCTCGGATGCTATTGATCCAATCCGGAAGCAATGGAAACTGGAGGCATTTCAACACTGTTTGTCCAGTGAGGAGTGTCACGCAATTCAGCTCATTCCCATTTCAATGGGGGAAAGTGAAGATCGATTGGTTTGGCATCATTCCAAGTCTGGGCAGTACTCGGTCAAATCTGGCTACTGGGTGGCCAAGACATCCACGCAATCGAACTCCCCATCCCAAGCATCCAGCTCTTTTCAAGTTCCTGCAGGTTTCTGGAAGCGCCTGTGGTCTATCAAAGCCCCTCAAAAGCTCAAGCACTTTTGGTGGCGGGCGTGTAAGAATCTCTTGGCTTCTAAGGTTAATCTCCATCGACGACACTGCTCACCATCTAAGGAATGCCCTGTTTGTTTGAAGGATGATGAATCAGTGGAACACCTGTTATTTGATTGCCCATGGACTCAAGCTGTGTGGTTTGGAAGTCTCTTGAATATTGGAATTGAGAAAGGGTCTGTGGTGAATATAGCAGAATGGACGGCTCGGTGGATACAACCCAGGCAACGAATTGAAGACCAGGATTTGATACTTAGCAAGAGTGTTTTTATTGGGTGGCATATCTGGAAAGCGAGAAACGCTTTTTTATTCAATCAAGTCCCTATTAATCCCATGGACACCATTGCGAAAATAGCCCAGGCGTGGAAGGAATACCAAGCACACTGTCAAAATGGCCAATCTGCTCACTCTGAGCCCTCAGTTCCAGCGCTGATGAAGGCCCAAGGCTGGCAACCAGCACCTTCAGGGACATACAAAATTAACTGCGATGCAAGTTTTAACAATCGCTGATCCACAGCAACCCCTGCTGCCGTAATGCGAGACTCAGTAGGCCGTGTTATTGATGGTTTAGTCTCCTCGTTTCCAGCTTCATCTGCATTTGTAGCTGAAGCATATGCGGTGAGGATGGCGGCTATGATGGCCCAATCTTGCGGCTTGACTTCTATCTTCGTTGAGAGTGACTGTCAACAAGTTATCCAGCTGGGAGTGGGTGAAACAGTGCCTCCGTGGGAAGGTTTGGCAATTTTGCTAGATATTCGCCACCTGATCAGAGTGGGGAATTTGCATCTACAGTGGACTACCAGAAAAAACAACCAGGTTGCTAATTGGGTTGCACAAACCCATGCTTGTAATCTTTTGCCTTTGGACTGGGTGGCTAACCCACCTGCAGCTCTTGCTGCTCTTCTTAGTGCTGATGTACCACTTTCTCTTCGTTGATTCAATATATTCCTACTGTTCAAAAAAAGGTTACCTAATCAACTGGATAATTACAAAATGTTACCCATAAGATAATATTTGGGGCAGTGGATTTGAATTTTAGGTAGTTGTTTATTTTGGGCATGGGGTTGAAGTTTGGATGGTAGTTTGTGTTGCTCTTATTTATTTCTTTATTTTTCTCTGTTTTGTTTGAGTTAGTTCCTTGTCAACTCTTGGTATAGTGTCAGCATATGATCGTGTTTGCAATTGTATGCCAATTTAGTTGAAATAATTTTTCTTTGCAGTGATGTTATCGCACTTGTCTTCTTATTGATGTTTCCCTAAATGTTCTTATACTTCAATTATTTATCAATAAAGCTCCTCTACGATTAAAATAAATAAATAATAAATAAACTGATTAAAGACTTACATTTGCTATATTGGAAGAATGTGAATTGACTAGTACGTGAATCACATTTTTCTTGATAGCATGACATGTGATTGATTTTTTTTTTTTTTTTGTTATTTTTATCAGTAAAATAAAATTTTAATGATGAAATAAGTAGTATAAATAATACAACAAATTATATGGCGAAGTTTGAGAAAAACATAATTCCTTAAAGGGAAATTATTCAATACTCTCGGAACACCACGTGATCATATTCCAAGCTAATCATTAATTACTTAGTCCCATGTTATTTCCCCATTCCCAACATAAATTGTGGGCCCTTACATCTCTCTACCAATCAAAACCTTATGGAGTACCATATGTCCATACTCCGAGAGTTCTGAATAATCACCCTTAATTAAGAGTATCTTCAATGCATTCACTAAATGCATTGTTAGTGTGTGTTAGTCACAGTTTGCTAACAAAAAAATTGAGAAATATGCTCCAGATAAGGTGCTTGCTAGAGCATCTACAGTGGGATGGTTAAAAAAATGTGCTAAGGTGTGTTATATGACAAAAAGTGATAAAAATGTGGCTCAAAAATGTGTATTAAGATGTGTTAAGAATTTGTTAATTTTAGAGAGAGTGAGTGGTGGTGTAATGGATGTGTTAAAGGGTGTATTAAGTTGTGCGTTAAGAATATATATATTGATTAAGGCTGAATTGTACATCATTGAGGCCGTTAATTAGAATCTCTTAACTTCACTTGCTGGTCAAACTGTATACTTTATGTGTGTTGAATGTCAATCAGGTTGTACATCGTCGGAGCATAAAATGGGCAAAAAGACAAAATTTGGACAGAGTTGACTTTTTCTGAAAAAGTCAAACCGATGTTTTAAACCTGTTTGGAAGTGAGTAGGAGTATAAAAAGAAAAGGAAAAGGCTTTTCTAGGGTTCGGAAGTTGTTTTGACCTAAAGGGAGAGGCTAGGGTTTGGAAGGGAAGAGAAACAAAAAGTTTCAAGGATGTTCCCATGGTGGTTTCTTCCTCATCTTCTTCCTCCTTCCACTCCTCCATGAGTGGCTAGTCGTCTTTTCTAGGGTTTTGATGAAACCCTAGCCATGTAATGGAATTTTTCATGAGCTTTAATTGTAAATTGGTTTGAATAAATGTATGGATATTTTAGAAGTTTATAAATAATTGTTTCGTTCTTCTCTTCAAGCATTTTACTCTCTATGATTGTTTAATGCTTTCCATACATTAGTATTCTTTGTGTTTGTATTCAAAGTATGAGACGAGTCATGCTATGAGAGACGGGTCGTTTTGCTAACTTAGTTTAGAGCAAACGACTCGTACTACTTGGGATGATTCGTGCCTATACATTGAATGCAACAACCCTCTTGATCAATATTTCAAACTTGTAGTTGTGAAATATTAGGTTGTTCAAACCGAATTGCAATTGGTAGTTGATGTTAAGTCTCATTCATGTGGTTAGTGGTGAATTCTCTACCCTAGGATTTTTCCCCAATTCAATAAACCCAATTTCAATTATTATTGATAATTTAATTCCTTAGTTTATTTTATTTGTTATTAAATTAGGTTATGAACCATCAATCTATTTATCAAAATTAATTTAGGAATTTAACAATTAAATTAGATTAATTTCACAATTGTCCCTGTGGATCGATACCTGGACTTGCCATTATTCTGATAGAATTTGGTATAGTTTAGTGATTATTTTTTGTGTGTTCAACGACCCATCAAATTTTGGCGCCGTTGCCGGGGACTTCTGGCGAAATTAGTTAATTTAAAATTATATTCTTATTTTAATTTTTAGTTTAGGATTTTATACTTTTGGTGTTGCTAAGTGTGTAGAGCGTTTGAAATTGGAGCTATCATTGAAGTGCAAGCGGAGCGCAGCCGAGTTTAAAAAAAAAAAAAAAAACCCGCAGCACTAAAGTGAGTAAACAGAAGCAAACACTCACAAGCAAAGCACCAAAGTTCTAAAACGAAAGTCAAAGCTCAATTGGGGGTTGGAGACAACGTCTACACACCAAGCACCCGCAAGACGAGTAAAGTTTTTCGTTAAACCGCTGTGAGTATTTCTCTTTTAGCATTCTGCTTTCGTAACTTAGTGCCCGAGTCGAACTTATTGTGTGTGTGTGGGTAGTGTATGCACGGGCGTCGTTCTTGTCGCCCTGAATTGTGGTGTTTGGACCTTGAACTAGAAAGGACCCTTAGGAGACTTAGGGCTTCTGCCCGTGTTCCTAGGCTTGAGTATTCATATTCATACATTGAGCCATTAGAGATGGCAGATCCTAATGTCCCGAATGTGCCTAACCGGACCCTTAAGGATTATTTTACACCCACTGCATATACATCACCATCATGCATCCAATTACCCAACACCACTGCTGCTCATTATGAGATTAAGTCCAGCACTATACAAATGCTCCCATCATTCCATGGACTAACTCATGATGACCCTTATAAGCATTTGAATGAATTTCTGGAAATTTGCTCGACAGTGAGGATCCAGAATTTCACAAATGAGGCCTTAATGTTGCGATTGTTTCCATTCTCGTTAAAGGATAAAGCCAAACACTGGCTAAATTCTTTACCTGCTAATTCAATCACAACTTGGGACCAATTACAGCAACGGTTCTTTGGAGAAGTACTTTCCCATAGGTAAAACCAACCAACTTAGGCGAGCCATCACAAACTTTGCTCAAATGGATGGCGAGCAATTCCATGAGACGTGGGAAAGACTTAGAGACCTTCTCCAACAGTGTCCCCACCACCAAGTGCCTGATTGGCAACTTGTTCAAATATTTTATTATGGCTTAACTGAGCCGTACCGCCAAATGATGGATTCGTCCTGTGGTGGGACATTTATGTCTAAAAATGATGCTGAGGCATGACAATTGTTTGAGAACTTAAGTGATAATTCCCTTCACCATGCCTCCGCAGCCCGGCAAGTCCGGCAACCCGTAGTTGATGCCCCGAAAAGAGGGGATATTTATGAGATCGGGCAAAACTTAGAATTAGCCCAACAAGTAGAGGCACTATCCCGCAAGATAGACCACTTATTAGCTACGGGACATGCCCCTACCCAGCAAGATCAGCCTGAATTCCGTGAGGCATGTGTTATATGTGCGAGCCCTGCTCATGACTTGAGTGAGTGCCCTTCGACATCACAATTTCCGGAGTTAGTCCAAGAGCATGTGAATGTGGCTCAAGGATTCTCCAACCCAGGTAATGACCCATACTCCAACACATATAATCCGGGATGGAGAAATCACCCTAATTTCTCATGGAGACCCCCTTCACAAGGCACTTCTTACAATCCTCCACCACTAAGGCAGAATTTCAATAATTTTGCCAACCAATCATCCTACCAACCACCGCAACCTTATCGACCCCCACAACCGTACCGGCAACCACAACCCCGCCTATTCCTCAGGGCAACTCTGCCTTTGAGACTCAGGTGTTGGAAGTTCTCTCAGAACTTAAGGGGTTAGCACCGATAGTTCACTTCCACACTCACTCTATTGCCAAGATAGAGACCCAATTGGGTCAATGCTAACAACATGAATCGGAGAGAGGAGGGAAAATTACCAAGTCAAACTGTGGCCAACCCTAAGGGACAATACGGGGCAGAGAGTTCGGGTGGGAATGGTAAGCAACATGAGCAAGTGCAGGCGCTGGTTGCTTTGAGAAGTGGTAGGGAGTTAGAGCCTCAATCAGTTGCGTCTGATGCAACTAGAGTTAAGAAGGGTGACCACGGGGGTACACCTAATGAGAGCAAGGGTGATGGGGAAACACTTAAGAGGGATGACTTAGTCCCTAGCACTCCATATGTGCCTAAGGCACCCTTTCCCCAATGCCTTGATACACCGTCCCCTTTTAATAAGAAGGTGGCATCTATGGAGGCAATGATGGATGTCTTTAAACAGGTAAAAATCAACCTCCCCCTGTTGGAGGCGATTAAGCAAGTACCATCATATGCTAAATTTCTGAAGGACCTTTGTACGCAAAAGCGTAAATCTAGGACACATGTGTCCCAAAAGGTCCTACTCACGGAGCAAGTAAGCTCCATCTTGTTGAATGACACACCTCCTAAGCTTAAGGACCCGGGTGCCCCAACCATTGCATGCATTATAGGGGACCATTTCATTGATAGGGCCTTATTGGATTTAGGGGCTACTGTCAATTTGTTGTCGTACTCTGTGTACGAGGAATTTGGGCTTGGCGAGTTGAAGCCCACTACTGTTACTCTTCAATTGGCTGACCGGTCCCTCAGAGTGCCACGTGGCATGATTGAGGATGTGCTAGTTAAGGTTGATAGGTTCTACTTCCCTGTTGACTTTTTGGTGTTAGATATGGAACCGGTAGCCAGTTCTAAGAAACAAATCCCGATGATCTTAGGTCAACCTTTCTTAGCTACGGCCAATGCATGCATCAATTGTCGGACCGGGGTTATGGAAGTTTCATTTGGCAACATGCAAGTGAAACTTAATATTTTCCAAGCATCCCAACAACCTCATGAGAGAGAGGAGTGTATTATTGGATATTGTGGATGAGATTGTGGAGGAGGCTTTGCCCTCCATTCTTGTAGAGGACCCTTTAGAGGCTTGTTTAGCTCATTTTGGGTTTGAAAATTTTGATATTGCTGGGTCAGTTGAGAAGGTGAATGTCTTGCTTAATTCTTCTTCTACACCGGATTTTCCTCCGTGGAAAGCCCAGTTTGAGTCACTTCCTCCTCTGTTGAGAGAGCCTGCCACACCATCTTTGGTCACACCACCTACACTTGAGTTGAAGCCACTTCCGGCCACACTCAAGTATGTATTTTTAGGGCCCCAGGAGACTTCACCAGTTATCATTGTATCTGACTTGACTGCGGAGCAGGAGAGTCAGTTAATGAGTGTTCTCGTGGCACATCGGAGTGCTATAGGGTGGTCAGTGGTTGATTTGAAAGGGATAGATCCCTCCGTGTGCATGCATTATATACACCTAGAGGAGGACACCAAACCTTCTCGCGAAATGCAACGGAGACTGAATCCTAACATGAAAGAGGTGGTGAAAAAGGAGGTATTAAAATTGTTGGATGCGGGTATTATATACCCCATCTCAGATAGCAAGTGGGTGAGTCTCACACAAGTGGTGTCCAAGAAATCGGGCATCACCGTTGTTGAGAATGAGGGAGGAGAGTTAGTCCCCACACGAGCCACTACTGGGTGGCGAGTGTGCATTGATTATAGGAGACTAAATTCGTCGACTAGGAAGGATCATTTTCCTTTACCCAGGGGTTTGATGGACCCATTTTATTATGATTGATAAATTGATTTCTTATTCTCTTTTCTTTCCCTTCTATGCTATTCTGTTTTTCTTTGTTCTCGGCATGTTTTATTAGCGTCTAGGAGACTTTAAATCCTCTAAAGGTGTAATTCCTTTGGTGTTAGCCGTGCCCGAATGGCATCTGACGGTCTGGTATAGCCACCTAACCGTGTTTGTAGTGAGTTCCTAGGAGACCAACTGAGACGGTGGAAACTAGAGTTCGAATTGCAAAGCCTAGAACACAAAGGTTTGGGATTTCCGAGACTAGAGTCTGGTTAAATACCCAGGGGTGTGGAGATTGCTTCAAAATTACCTCGGCTTGAACTCTGTATGGCAGCCCCATAGGTTGAGGTAGCTTTATGCGCCTCGATTCTGGATACCGAATCAACTTAGTCTGTCACCCTGTTGGAGAATAGGGAAAGTTACAAACACAGTTAAGGAGAAAAGTAGTACCCGTGATTTTCGCGTGAAGATTATACCTTTAGTAGCCATTCCGTTATTTTCCCATGTGTTATATTTATTTCGGATGTCAATTGAAGGTAGAAATAGTTAAGTATATTTGGGTTGTACTAGCCCGAAGGCTATAAACTACGCTGGGTTTTATTACTTGGGGGATTCTGAAGTGGCAACTTTATGCCATAACTCTGGTGTCTTTTGTTAGGTGCTGAGAGTTAGTTAAAAAAAAAAAAAAAAAGCATGCTTTCATGTTTATTTTATGTGTTTTTTTAAAAAAAAAAAAAAAGGGTTATACTTGTTCAATTTAAAAATATAAAAAACAAAAAAAACAAAAAAAAAATAATAGTTTTCATACTTGTTCAATTTTACAAAGTAAAAAAATAAAAATACAAAAATGAAAAAAAATCTGTGTTGTACTTCAAAAAAATAAAATAAAATAAAATAAAAAATAAGATGGCCCGCATGTGCGGCACTGTGCACGCACATGGGGCAAAAATTTCACCAAAACATAGTTGTGCACTGCTAAATAAGCAAGTGTGGGCAGAGCATCATTGACCAAGCCATAGGTGCGGCTTGGGCCCCACACATGCGGGACGACCATTCAAAAAAAAAATTCGTGCGAAGTTGACAAATCGCCGCAGGTGCGGGCCATGTGCGGAACATTGCATTTGGTTTTGTTTTTTATTTTTTTATTATTATTTTTTTCTTTTCTTTCTTTTTTAATTTATTGATGTAAATAATTTTAACTAAATACATAAATAAATTTTAAAAATAAATAAATAAATATACAATTAAAAAAAATCGTTTTGTTTATTTATTTATTTTTATTTTCTATTTTCGTAAAAAAAAAAAAAAAAAAAAAAAAAAAAAAAAAAAAAAAAACCTCAGAAATCATGTTGCTAACAATAATCTTAATTTAGTTTTTTTTTTATTTGCTATATTTGTTTAGTTTAATTGTTTCGCAGTGATTCTGGTTAGTTTAATTAGTTAGTAGATTTTGGTTTTATTTTTATTTTTATTATACTTGTGTAGTTAGTGATGTTATTATTATTTTTCTTCTACACTGTAATTGTTCATTTAATTAATAAGTAGTTTAGTTTTTATTTTATTTTATTTTATTTTATTTTCTTCTCTTCTATTAACCAAATAAAAATAAAAAAATAAAAATATCAGTTAGTTTAGGTTTTTTATTCTATACTTTAATCTCTTTTGTAGTTTAGTTATTTTATAGTTTAGTTTAGTTTAATTTCGTTTATAATTTAGTTAATTTAATTAAGGTCATTTTTTATTCATTTATTTAATTATTTTCGTTTTTATTTACCGAAAAAAAAGGGGGGGGGGAATTGCATGTGGGACATTAGTGGACCAACTTGTGCTTTCATATTTTATTTTATTCTCATGATTGGTTCTACGGTTTTGTGTCTATTTGCTTTTTGGTGTGTGCAGGCTATGAGTCGAACGTGTATCTGCTCGGGCCTCCAAAAAGGCCAGAGGTCCCAGCATTCCCCGCCACCACCACCACCGGCTTCCCCGTAGTACCCACTTGTATACTGCTTTGTCTCTTTTATTTTTCTTTTTATTTTTATTTTTATTTTTATTTTTCTTTTTAGTTCTTTCTTTTCTTCAAAAAGAAAAAAACAAAAACAAAAGCAAAAACAAAAAAAGTGTGAAGTGTATATATGTTACTCTCTACCTACCTGGATGTGCACCTTCAATTCTGGTAATATTCTCTCATTTCTCTTTACTTTTCCATTGAGGACAATGTCATATTCAAGTTGGGGGATGAGGGTTATATTTCTTTGTGCATTTCTATTTGGCTCATAATTCATGCTTATACCTGTTTCACTTGATTGCATTACTTCACTTGATGTGACTTTTTGCTAGTAGGGTGATGATATTTGCATATGTTAATTGGAGATCATAGTAGACTTGTATGAAAAGGGTTTATTGGGTAGATATTTGCATGCGATGTTTGCACGAGGAGAGTTGTCTGTGTTTGTGATTTTAGTACACTTGTCATGAGTATGCCTTAATTCACATGAACACACTATCATAGCGGTGATCTTCTTATTATAATCCCTGGTGTACATCATTGATAATAGTTAGAGTTGCAGAAAAGAATAAATGAGGAGCCAAGATTCTTAAAAAAAAAAAAAAAAAAAAAAAAACTTGACTTGTTTGGGTTCGTAGCCTTTTTAACTCGAGTTATTAAGCCCGTAGGGGTGTCTTACACCTAATGCCCTAAAACCGTCTGGTTTGGGAGTCATTGGCCCAAAACTTGCTATATGGGTTGATTAGAAAGCTTAAGGGACTTGGACATTGCACAGTTAAGGAAAAATAAGAAGAATAATTTGTTTGGATTCGTAGCCTTTTCAACTCGAGTTATTAAGCCCGTAGGGGTGTCTTTATACCTAGTGCCCTAAAACCGTCTGGTTTGGGAGTCATTGGCCCAATGCTTGTTACATAGGTTGATTAGAAAGCTTAATGGATCAGGACATTGCATAGTCATTTAAAAAAAAAAAAAAAACTACTTTTGAGAATCTTGGCTGCAACAGGTTAGTTTTTCTGTATATGTTGGGTGTTATTATGAGTTACACTGGGTTATTATAGTGGATAGTTAACTAATATGGAGATTGCACTTTACACCAAGGGTACTCATGACTTGTTTACTAGCATGCACAAGTACAGGGGACTTTACTTTTGTATTAACTGAATTGTGATTTTGACTCAATAGGTTCCTTCATGCTTGTCCACTGTGCCTTTAATGACTCATGATGTCTCAATATCACACTGTAGTGGCACATAAGTTGATTGTTAAGCGGAGTAGTGTAGTCATTTGTTGTTGAGTATATATGAATATGTTAATGTTTGTGGGTATCATTTCTGGAAACCCTCACAAGACTTTACTCGTCCACTTGGGGTAACCTTGTGGTTTAAAAGCTTGTTGCATATGCTAAATGTAACTGTTTTTCCCATGAAAGAGGAAATAGATAGATTTTGTTTAATTTAATTTTATTTTATTTTATTTTACTTGCTTGAGGACTAGCAAATTGTAAGTTGGGGGATGTGATTAAGGCCGAATTGTACATCATTGAGGCCGTTAATTAACATCTCTTAACTTCACTTGCTGGTCAAACTGTATACTTTATGTGTGTTGAATGTCAATCAGGTTGTACATCGTCGGAGCATAAAATGGGCAAAAAGACAAAATTTGGACAGAGTTGACTTTTTCTGGAAATGTCAAACCGATGTTTTAAACCTGTTTGGAAGTGAGTAGAAGTATAAAAAGAAAAGGAAAAGGCTTTTCTAGGGTTCGGAAGTTGTTTTGACCTAAAGGGAGAGGCTAGGGTTTGGAAGGGAAGAGAAACAAAAAGTTTCAAGGATGTCTCCCATGGTGGTTTCTTCCTCATCTTCCTCCTTCCACTCCTCCATGAGTGGCTAGTCGTCTTTTCTAGGGTTTTGATGAAACCCTAGCCATGTAATGGAATTTTTCATGAGCTTTAATTGTAAATTGGTTTGAATAAATGTATGGATGTTTTAGAAGTTTATAAATAATTGTTTCGTTCTTCTCTTCAAGCATTTTACTCTCTGTGATTGTTTAATGCTTTCCATAGATTAGTATTCTTTGTATTTGTATTCAAAGTATAAGACGAGTCATGCTATGAGAGACGGGTCGTTTTGCTAACTTAGTTTAAAGCAAACGACTCGTACTACTCGGGATGATTCGTGCCTGTACATTGAATGCAACAACCCTCTTGATCAATATTTCAAACTTGTAGTTGTGAAATATTGAGTTGTTCAAACCGAATTGCGATTGGTGGTTGATGTTAAGTCTCATTCATGTGGTTAGTGGTGAATTCTCTACCCTAGGATTTTTTCCCAATTCAATAAACCCAATTTCAATTATTATTGATAATTTAATTCCTTAGTTTATTTTATTTGTTATTAAATTAGGTTATGAACCATCAATCTATTTATCAAAATTAATTTAGGAATTTAACAATTAAATTAGATTAATTTCACAATTGTCCCTGTGGATCGATACCTGGACTTGCCATTATTCTGATAGAATTTGGTATAGTTTAGTGATTATTTTTGGTGTGTTCAACGACCCATCATATATATATATATATATATATATAATAAAATAAATAAATAATTTAATTTAAGCAAAAAAATCTCAACAAGTAAAATATATATATATATTACAGTTGACTGGCCGGTTGATCGGTTGGTCAACCGGTCAAACCCAAATAATTTTTTTTTCCTTTTCTTTTCTTGAAGGGTCCGGACATCCGCAGTGGACTTCTGGCGAGACGTCCAGGAGGACTACCCCAGGCACACAACCCTCTCTTTCTCCCTCATCCCCTCTCTCTCTCTCTCTCTCTCTCTCACACTAGCTAAAACGCCTGTCACAGTTAACAAAGAAGTTAACAGCTAGCACTAACACACCCCACTAACACACTCCTTAACATTTCCACTGTGAACACAAAAATTACTATGGCTGGCTAAATTTTTAACCACAGACACTAACACCCACTAACACATCCATTGTAGATGCTCCACAATGCGATAGCTAAAAAAGTGTGTTAAGGTGTGTTATATGACGAAAAGTGATAAAAGTGGGGCCCAAAAATGTGTGTTAAGGTGTGTTAAGAGTTTTTTAATTTTAAAGAGTGAGTGGTGGTGCAATGGATTTATTAAGGTGTGTGTTAAATATATATATATATATATATAACAAATAATTTAATTTAATCAAAAATTTCAAGCTCAAATAAAATCTTAACAAATAATATATATATATATTACAGTTGACCAACCGATTGACCAGTCAGACGTCTAGCCGGTCAACCAGTCAGACCCAAATTTCTTTTTCTTTTTCTTTTTCTTTTTTTCCCCCCTTTTCTTGAAGGGTCCGGACGTCCGGGGTGGACTTCCAGCCAGACGTCCGGGAGGACTTCCCCAAGTACACAACTCTCTCTCTCTCACATCTTTTCTCTTTCTCTCTCGCTGGCTAAAATGCTAGCCACAATTAACAAAGAAATTAACACACCTCACTAACACACTCCTTAAAACTTTCACTATAAGGACAAAAGTTATTGTGGTTGGCTAAATTTTTAACCACTGACACTAATACTCCCACTAACACATCAGTTATAGATGCTCTTTAGTTAGCAAGTTTGCTACCTTTGTTGCTAACTGCTGCGAGCACAATAGCACAGAAAAAATGAAGGAAAAGAAAAGAGAGGGGGAGAAAGAAAGTGAACATTGGTGTCAACTTTGTTGTCAGCTTGCTACCTTTTTTGTTTTTGTTTTTGTTTTCATTTTATATTTATAAATATAAAATAAAGATTAATTACAAAAAAATCTAAAATTTCACTCGTTTTTCATTTTAAACTTTAGTATTTTAATTTTGAAAAATTAAACTCTAGAGTTCCATCCATGTTTAAATGTGCCCTTTCCGTCTATCTCCGTCTGTTTAAGGTAATGAAGAATCATTTTGGGATTTTAAAGTGAAATATTTTACAATACTTTTTGGACATTTTGAATGGAATGTAATGCCATTTGGATTGAAAAATGCTCCATCTGAATTTCAGCATATTATGAATGATATTTTCAATCCCTATACAGAATTTGCAATTTGCTATATTGATGATGTACTCATCTTTTCATCATCCATAGACCAACATATTAAACATCTTAATATTTTAAAGCATGTTATAATCAGAAATGGTTTGGTGATTTCTGCACCTAAAATGAAACTTTTTCAAACTACAGTTAGATTTTTAGGCCATAACATTCATAATGGTACTATAATTCCAATTAAAAGAAGTATGGAGTTTGCATCAAAATTTCCCGATGAAATTAAGTATAAAACTCAATTACAGCGATTTCTTGGTAGTTTAAATTATATTCATGATTACTACCCTAAATTAGCCACAAATGCTGCTATTCTGTACACTCGACTGCGTAAAAACCCTCCACCATGGGGTCCAGAACATACAGAAGCTGTTCAGAAAATTAAAGCCAGAGTCAAAACACTCTCGTGTCTTGCCTTGCCAAATTCAGAATGGAAAAAGATTGTTGAAACAGATGCATCTAACCAAGGTTATGGTGGTATTTTAAAACAATTCAATCCAAACAATAACAAGGAGGAACTTTTAAGGTTTACTTCAGGAACTTGGAAGCAAGCAGCTCTAAATTATTCGACAATTAAAAAAGAATGTTTAGCTATTGTTAAATGTGTTTCAAAATTCCAGGATGATTTATTAAATCAACATTTTTTAATTCGTGTTGATTGTTCTGCAGCAAAACAAATTTTCAAAAAAGATGTCCAGAATTTAGCCTAAAAACAAATTTTTGCACCTTGGCAGAGTTTACTTTCAGCCTTTGACTTTGATATAGAATATATCAAAGGAGAACAGAACTCTTTACCAGATTTTCTAACCCGTGAATATTTGCAGGGTTCTAATGTCCAATAGAGGCCGAGGACCAGGCCGAAGGGGCCGTGGAAGGGGATCTAACCCCCACCATGTCCAGAATCCATACCATACAAAATTTCCAGGGCTTTCAGCTGTCATTTCCAGTAAAAAAGGGGAATCTAGCCAAAGTGCTAAAGATGTCCTTCTTACACCTCCAGAACCATATTTACAGAATACCATCATTGAGGAAACAGTCCTCTATATCAATACAGAAGATGAGCAATGGATGTCAGATCCATGGGAAATCAAAAGGCGGTATCTTACAACTCAACATTCTCCACCGCATTTTGATCAATACAGATATATCTTTGAACAGATTCTTGTGGAGACAGCTTCGGTTGAATTTAAACATACTTTGGATGATCCCAACCGAACAGCTAGTCCCATTAATTACAACAAAGCAACTATCCAAAAAATCATGCCTATGCAGACTTGGGGTATGCATTCCCATGTTACCAGAACTCTCGAGATTCGTAACAAAGAGTCTTGCTACAGCTATTGGGATTATATTGATGCTTTTACTCAAGCATTTTATTACCAAAACCCTCCACGAAGCCATTCTTGGTTTCTTCGTGTACTTCCAGATATTCTTAAAAACGATCTCCCAAACTAGTTTCTCGTTTGGTGGGATAAGTTTGGTATCCAGTTAGACGTTTTTCCAGAACCAATTCGACAGGCATTTAATGAATGGCAAATTGCCTACAGTCATTTTCCAGTATACAAGGATATTTCTATGTTCAAATCTATAGTCCATTTTGTTATCCATTTTGGAATTCCATGGATTTGGAAATGGGATTTCCAATGTGATTTCCAGAATAAAGTTCCCCATCCAAAAAGAGTTTTCTTTACCAAATGGTAGACTAAGGGGCTTGATACCCCTAAACAGCAACAAGAGATATTACAGAAGATCAAGGCTCATACACAGGCCTGTTGGGAGTCTACGCCAAAATTGCTCCCAGCCACTCCAGCAATCAAAAATCCTTTTGTCCAAATTTAAAATGAATTAAGACAAAAATATCCAGGTCTATTAGAACAGGAATTAATTGTAAAAAGTATGGATTTTATAAAAGATCAATTCCTGCAATCTTTATCCAGAGATGATGTTAGCCTGCAGTCAGGCACTGGCAGCCAAGGTCCAGAAGAGCATCTAGATCCAGATCTAGATGAAAATAAATTCGCCGTCCTTGCTGGTGAATCGCAAGATCTTACCGACAACGATCCAAACTTTGGAGACTTTTGGGACTCATTGATCTGTCTCATTTCAGAAAAGATCAGCCAGGATAAAGACAGGAAATGAGTAAAGTTCTGATTGTAAGTATTTCTTTTCATATTTAATGTATGCCTGTAGATAGACTTGTTGAATTAAATGCTTTATTAGATTTTTATAAAACTCGTTATAATTATTGGTTAGCAGTTGATAATCACCAGTTACAAATTGTAAGGAAAATACATTTACAGAATTTTACTACATTAATTGAGCGTACAGAAAGGGAAATACATGAGCAAATCTGCCTATTGGCTGCTGCCAATCGGCCACCGCCTTCTCTATAGTAAATTTATGAGACCATATATGGCATAATTTGGATTTAATATAATAATAATATGGACATTAATATTCTTGGGTTTATGCTTAATCAAGGGTAGAACAGTGTGAGGTTGAGTGGGACGTCACCCAAGTCGCATAGAGGTAAACCGTTAGCAGTGATTGCAGTTAGATTGTGTCCTCGTAAGTCGCTGACAGACGTACTTAGCTTTACCCTGTGTCAATCATCTCAATTGGTATCAGAGCCATGTTTATTGTTGTTCATATTATTTTATATTTCTTCTAAATTATACATATATGGTCCTAATAAGACCAGATGAGTACTGTACCTTCAGAAAAAGTAGCCAATACAGTATCCAATACAGTAGCTTCTACATCAGAAGCTAGAGAGCTAGTAGCCTACCAGGATGTCAAGGAAGCCCTAGATAAATGGACTATCCCTAAGGTCAAACCTGATACTATCTACAAGATAAGTACTTTTGAGTTTTCCAGTAGAAAAATCATTAAAACATTTGAACATGCAGCTTCTATACAGAATGATGATGAGATAATGTATATCTTATATATACAGGATTTATATCCATTTTTACAGAAATACAAATATGTCCATATAGGACTTGTCCAGATAGTTTTTAAGCCTTTGACCCTTCTTGGTCAAAACACTAATATCCAGTGTACCCTCCGGGATGGTAGATGCTTAGATTGGAGAGCGTCTCTTATGGGAACCATTGAAACCAATCTCTCCCATGGTCCAGTATATTTTAACATATATCCAAACTTAAGTATAGCACTCACTGATGCTAATCTATCAAAATTTTTAGAGCTCAGAGTGTTATCCCATGGATATACATATCTTCCAGGATCACCTCCATTCACAGTCATTTCCAGAATCTATTTAAAAGTTTTAACAACTTTAAACCCTTATATACGGAAACAAAGTGAATTAGGACACACAGTCTTAATTGACACTAATCTTTTCAGTAGTCAAGTTGCTATGCCAAAAATGATACCATGGCAGAATATTACTTTTCCAGAAAGATGGCATATTCCTAATGCTGTTCCAGCCAGACCGATTATCAGACAATCACTAGATGATGTCATACAGACACAAGGTGGAAATGTTTATCTTACCTTCAATAGGCCACATCGGCCATTATCCAGAAGCATGTCCAACACTAGTTATAGAACTGCTCCATCATATAGGGTAGATTTACCTGAGTCCTCCAAATAGTCTACCTCGGAGCCTATTGAGTTGGTTTTACAAGGAATGCCTTTCAAACCTCCTAGTGATACCAATCCTAACAATACTACAGATCTAGTCGTTCAAAGAATTCAATTTTCAAAAAATCAAATACCACATGGTGTCTATGAATCCAGAAGACCTTATAGCTCTACAGCGAGCGATATGAATTTTGAAATTTAATGGATTTTACACCAAGAAGTGAAATCGTAAAATCCTAAATCAGGATTTTTTACAGGAAAAATACAGAGAATTCAGAAAATGGTATTTTGAAAACCATAATCAATCTCAACTTGCACAGTTGAAAATACAGTATTATGCTCACCTGGAGCACCATCAGAAACTTCAATCTTTTTCTTTATGGTATAAGGACAATATTTCTATTCCAGAATCACAAATTAATGTTCTTGAAAATATACAAAAGAGATGGCCAAAGTATTACTTCTGTCCATCCACCTCCTCAATCCTTGGAACTCAAACCTAGTGGAATTATAAGTTCAAACAAACCACTAGTTATTGCAGCCTTTGTTGAAACTCCAGAACGCCTAGGATTAAGGGAACAATTACAGGTTAAAGATATTATACCCTTAATCAAATAGCATAATTATACAAATCTTTTTTGCCAAACAATAGGGAAACAATTAATTAGATTAGAAGAAGTTGTTATGCAAATTAAAGATAGTTATACTATCCAGCCAAAATTATAAAATTTAATTCCAGTAACTATAAAAC
>JAPPVO010002875.1:0-11696 GCA_030407325.1 Camellia japonica
AAGTGTGATTAATTCAGTAGGAGGAGCATGGGGGATGTTGGCAAAACGCTGACACTTATCACATTTGAGCACGAAGTCAGTCGCATCTTGGTTGAGAGTAGGCCAGAAATATCCAGTGCGAAGTATCTTGTGGGCCAGGGACCTGCCGCCTGAGTGATTGCCGCAGATACCCTCATGAATTTCTTGCATCACATAGGTTGCTTGAGCCGGATTGAGGCACCGCAGATAGGGGCATGAGAAACCACGTTTGTACAAAATGCCGCTGACGAGAATGTAATTGGACGACCGGGCCCTGACTTTGGCGGCTTGCTGTTGGTCGTCTGGAAGTTCCCCCGTTGTCAGAAATAGAAAGATGTCCGACGCCTAAGGGATAGGCTCATTTTGGAGGAATTGTATTTCGTGCTGGTCGGGGCAAATGGCGGGGTGGGATAGGTATTCGAGGCGGACACCACGGCTGAGGTCGGACTGGTCTGCGGAAGCCAACTGAGCCATCTCATCTGCCTTAGAGTTTTTCGCCTGAGGAATGTGCTTGATGTGGAAGGTATTGAAGAGGCGAACAAGGGGAAGTGCAATATCCCTGTAAGCCCGCACTGTGTCCTCCTTGGCATTGAATTCTCCCGTGATCTGTCCGACGATGAGCTGGGAGTCGCTAAACACTCGGATGTGGCTGACACCAATATCTCTGGCTAGGCGAAGACCTGCTATTAATGCCTCATATTCGGCCTCATTGTTACTGGCCTCAAACAAGAAACGGAGAGCACATTTGAAATAACCACCCTCAGGGGTGGTGAGGATGAGGCCAGCCCCACTACCTTCCTTGCGGGATGATCCGTCGACGTTGAGAGTCCAAGAATGAAGGTCTTCTGGCTCGATGGGAGCTGGTGGGGGTGGAGAGGCAGTGGTTGGGGTAGGATTAGTGAATTCCAGGATGAAATTGGCGATAGCCTGCCCTTAATTGTTGTTCGAGGCCGGTAGAGATGTCAAACTGGCTGAGTTCCACTGACCACTGCATGAGTCTGCCGGAAAGTTCTGGTTGCTGCATGACCTTCTTCAAGGGTTGGTCGGTGAGGACCACTATGGAGTGGGCTTGGAAGTAAGGACGGAGTCGTCTGGAGGCGGTGACCAAGGCCAAGGACAATTTTTCTAACAGTGGGTAGTTCTGCTCCGCTCCCCTGAGGGCCCGACTGATGTAGTAGACCGGTCGTTGGACAGAGCCGTCTTCCCTGATAAGAGCTGCACTGACAGCGGTGCTTGATACGGCTAAATAGAGGAAGAGGGCTCGCCCGTGATTGCCTGTGAAATGAGGGGGGGTTGGGCATGCACTGCTTCAACTGTTGAAAAGCCTCTTCGGATTCAGCCGTCCATTCAAAAGTTTGCCGAAGAACTTTGAAGAATGGTAGGCACTTATCCGTTGCGCGGGAAATGAAGCGGTTGAGGGCTGCAACTCGGCCAGTGAGTCTTTGGACCTCCTTAACCGTTCTGGGTGACTGCATCTTGATCAAGGCCTTGATCTTTTCAGGGTTAGCTTCAATGCCCCGCTGACTGACCATAAAACCCAAAAACTTCCCAGATCCTACGCCGAAGGCGCACTTCTCTGGGTTGAGTTTCATTTGGTACTTGCGTAGGGTGGCGAAGGTCTCTCGCAGGTCGGTCATATGATCAGTGGAGAGTTTGCTCTTGACTAGCATGTCATCGACATAAACTTCCATATTCCGACCTATCTGGTGATGGAAAACGGTATTGACCAACCGTTGGTAGGTGGCCCCAGCGTTCTTCAATCCGAATGGCATCACACGGTAGTGGTAGGTACCTCGGTCGGTAATGAAGGATGTATGTTCCCGATCGGACGGGTGCATCAGGATTTGGTTGTAACCAGAGAAAGCATCCATGAAGCTGAGCATTTGATGACCGGCCATGGCGTCGACCAGCAGATCTATACGGGGAAGAGGATAACTGTCTTTGGGGCAAGCTCGGTTCAGGTCAGAGTAATCGACACAGAGTCGCCATTTGCCATTGTTCTTGCGGACTAGGACCACGTTTGACAACTATTTAGGGTAGTCCACGTTTTTGATGAATTGGGCCTCAAGGAGCTTGTCAACCTCTGCGGCTATAAGAGTATTGCGCTCCAGATGAAAGATGTACTGCTTCTGGCGGTAAGGTCGGAAATGGGGTTCAATGCTGAGGCGGTGAGTTATGAAAGAGGGGTCAATGCCTGGCATGTCTGAGTGAGTCCAAGCAAATACGTCATTGTGCTCGGTCAGAAAGGCAGTAAGGTCGGCCTTAGCTTGGGGGGATAGTTAGCTGCCGATCCTGGCAGTTTTCATTGGGTTGGTGGGATCGATGGGAATCTCAACGAGCTCCTCCACCAGTTCTCCTCTGACCAGCTCGTCCTCATCTCGGACGTCAAGTCCCTCAATGATCATGGCCTCCTTCAGCTTGACTTCCTTGAGTGAGGCGACATAACATTCCCTAGCTACGGTCTGCTCTCCCCTTACTGTCCCGACGCCTAGGTCGGTAGGGAACTTTATGGCGAGGTGGTAGGTTGAAGTGATAGCTTGGAAAGCGTTGAGGGCGGTGCGACCAAGGATGATGTTGTAAGCAGAGGGACAGTCGACCACAAGGAAAGTGAGCAATTTGGTAGTCTGCCGTGGGTATTCGCTGATGGTGATGGGGAGATCGATGGAGCCGATGGAGGTCACCCGGTCACCAATGAAACCGACCAAAGGGGTTTGGAGGGGGGACAGCCTTTCCTCTCCAATCTTGAGCTGGCGGAAACAGTTGAGGAATATGATGTCTGAAGAACTGCCGTTGTCGATGAGAACCCGTCTGACCTTATAGTTGGAGAGGAGGGCAGAAATGACGAGAGGGTCATCATGAGGATAACGGATGCCTGTACAGTCAGTGTCCGTGAAGGTGATGGGCTTTGTCCACTACTTGGGCTGTTTGGAGGGTCGGTCTATTGTGGCAACTGCTTTGTCTGAGCCTTGCCTTACCTTACCTTTTTGAGTTCTGCCTTCTGAACCAAGCGGGATGGTCCCCCACAAGCAAGGCCACCTGAAATGACTCGGATTTCACCAACTGGCGGAGGGGGATTACCTGGCGGCCGAGGCTGTTGTGGAGGGCGATCATGGCCTTGGTTAGGTTGGGCTGGCTGCCGGGGTGGGGTGCGTCAGCGGTTGTTTCTGAGGGGCTCGGTTCTTTGCCTCTGCTGAGGGCGGGTGTCCGTGAACTGGCTGAGACGCCCTTGACGTATTAGGGTCTCGACCTGATCCTTGAGGTTGATGCAGTCATCAGTGTTATGGCCATGGTCCTGGTGGAAACGACAATATTTGGACTGGTCTTTCCGATTGGAAGAGGTCCGTGAAGGTAGGGGCCATTTGAGGGGGTAGTCCCGTTGGATCTGGTTGAGGACTTGTTCCATGGGAGAATTAAGGGGGGTGTACCGCTCGAACCGACCAGGCGGTCGGGCTGGTGCCGACCGGTCAGCACGGGGAGGTCGGTTTGGATAGTGGGGTGTTTGGCTATTATACTGGGCGTTTCTGGGTTCTGAGTCTTTTCTCTTTTCTCTGGGGGTCGGGTTTTTAGCTATTGGATCCTGCCGAGCGGCTAGTGAATCTTCAGCATTCATGTATTTCTGGGCTTTGGAGAGTAGGGCTGCCATGGAGGTCGGGGGGTTTTTGGAGAGGGAGAAGAGGAAATCGGACGATCGTAGCCCGGCCATGAAAGCCGTGAGGATGACCTTGTCATCGTTTTCCGCTACTTGCAGGGCTTCGGTGTTGAAGCGGGTAACGAAACTGCGCAGCGACTCCCCCTCGGTCTAACGGATGTTGAGGAGTTGGGTTACCGGGCGGTGTTGGCGCTGGGCTCCAATGAAATGGCTAAGGAAGGAGTCGCTGAGGTGCTGGAAAGTGGAGACAGAGTCTGCTGGTAACTGGCTGAACCACAGTCGAGCTGACCCCTTCAGTGTCACGGGGAAAGCCCGACACATGATCTCGTCAGGGAAGGCATGGAGGATCATGAGGGTTCGGTAGGTCTCTAGATGGTCGACCGGGTCCGTCGTACCGTCAAAAGAGTCAATGGTGGGCATCTTGAACTTGGCGGGCAGAGGTTTGTCCCGGATGGAGGCAACAAATGGTGAGTTTGCCGTGGTAGAGGGTTTATGTTGAATGTTCTGCATGACCCCTTGGAGTTGGAGCTTCATTGCTCGGAGTTCAGCGTCCCAGAGGGGAATGTTGTCACCACTGTCAGTCAATGGGGGCTGGACGCTGCTGGCTTCCCCTTCAGGGGCTGGTGCCACGACCAACGGGTGTGGGGGTGGAGGTGGTAGATTTATATGTGGGGGAGGAGGTTGCAAACCTTCCACGTTGGGTGGATAGGATTGCAGAACTGTATGGCTCGGGGCTCTTTCTTGGTTGGGTGGAATATCTGGAGGTGGTGGAGGAGGCATCGGAAGGTTTCTTTGGAGTAAAGCATTTATCAGGGCCTGGTTTTGCTTGGCCATGCGGTTAATGCTGTTGGTAAGCTCGATAAAATACTGCGGTGGGTTGTTTGGATTGGGGGGGTCGGCCTGATGGTCGGCAGCATTATTGTGAGAAGCATTGATCTAGTCGTGACCATATACTTTGATGGGTAGGAGGAAAAAGTTGTTGGGATAGGATCTCCGGCGACAATGAGCACAACTGGCAAGTGGAGCAAAGTCGTTCCCACAGACGGCGCCAACTGATGATACAGTTTGTTCCAGTGAATGGGTCGGACAGGTCCAAGCTCCTCAATGTCCACGTCCAAATGATCAAGCCCACCGAATAACCTGCAAACAAGTCCAACGGGGAACGGGGTAGTCTCCCAGTGAACCCTCCGACGAGCAAGTTA
Organism: Camellia japonica; assembly: GCA_030407325.1. Classification (NCBI taxonomy): domain Eukaryota; kingdom Viridiplantae; phylum Streptophyta; class Magnoliopsida; order Ericales; family Theaceae; genus Camellia; species Camellia japonica. The sequence continues at coordinate 4,870 of JAPPVO010002875.1, forward strand.
GAAGGAGGAGTAGGGTGTAGAGAGAGATTAGAGATAGAAAGCTTAACCTTCTTCTTGTCTTCAACGTTTGCTTATATCCTTTGGTAATCATTTCGATGTCCCTTCCGACCTACCCTCCTCGCCGAAAGTCTATGTTGTAACTTACCTTGTTCAGGGTAAGGGGGTCCTGTTCCAACGGAGAGGTGTTGTCGTAATAAATGCTGTGATGGGCTGCATTAATGGTGATGTGCAGTGGCAATAACTTTGCAGATCTTTGTCTGCTGATGTGGCTCGTCCTTCACCTGCCATGTGTCTGAATGTCATTAGTTCTTTATGCCATGTTGGATTCCAGCTGTTCTGGACCTCACCAGCTGGGTTATGTATTGGGCTCCAAGTGATGGGCTTGGGTTGTTCATAGTGATTCATGGCCTTTATAGGCTTATACACGTCATTTACAATTATCTATATATGCGAATTGTGATTTTTAATGTCTTCCTTTATTTTTTTTAAAATGTCTCATTTTTTTCCTATTTTATATTATATTAAAGTTTAATATTTTGATAATAATCATATGTATTAGACTTTTTAAGGAATTAAATGTCTTTTTTTTTATTATTGCATTAAAGTTTAATATTTTATAATAATCATATGTATTGGACTTTTCAAGAAAAAAAAATTTTTTTGGTGCTTGTTCTTAATGCATTAAAGTGTTATTATGAGGGATAATAATCATATGTGTTGGGATTTTTCAAGAAATTCATGTGTTGGATTTCAAAAAAAAAAAATTTTATACTTGTTCTTAATGCATTAAAGTGTTATTATGAGGGTAAGATTTGGGGATTGTGAGAAATTAATAAATGTTAAGGGTTTTTTTTTTTTTTAAATCTAAAAATCAAGAAATTTAGATTGAGAGATTGGAGCTCCCACAAGGCTTGGAGTTAAAAACCCCATTTTGCTTAATATATAACTAGCATATCACCCGTGCTATGCACGGATTGTGTTTACAATTATCTATATATGTGAATTGTGATTTTTATTTTTTATTTTTTATTTTTAAAAGTCTTCTTTCTTTTCTTTTTATATTATATTAAAGTTTATTATTTTGATAATAATTACTAGCATATCACCCGTGCTATGTACGGATTGTGTTTACAATTATTTATATATGTGAATTGTGATTTTTAAATGTCTTTTTTTTTTTTTTTTTTTAAATGCCTTCTTTTTTTCCTTTTTTATATTATATTAAAGTTTAATATTTTGATAATAATCATATGTGTTAGACTTTTCAAGGAATTAAATGTCTTTTTTTTAATTATATTATATTAAAATTTAATATTTTGGTAATAATCATATGTGTTAGACTTTTTAAGAAATTTTTTATATGATTGTTCTTAATGCATTAAAGTGTTATTATGAAGATAAGATTTTGAGGTTGGAAGAAGTTAATAAATGCTAAGGTTTTTTTTTTTTTTTTTTTAATCAAAAAATCAAGAAATTTAGATTGAGAGATTGGAGCTGCCATAAGGTTTGGGGTTAAAAACCCCCTGTTACTTAATATATAGTATAGATATAAATGTCCCATATAATAGAGGGTTTGGGTTTGTGTACGACCTAAATAAGTTATTTATTGATTTATTACTATTACATCACATCTCTATTTTTTTATACACATTTTTAGAATAAATAAAAAAGTTAAAACATAAGTCATACCCAAATCACCGCTAGTCATCTCAACCTCACTGCAGGTCAATACCTCTGAAAGAAACAGTGGACTTTATTCAATAACCCCGCGATAGCCCTCTAAAGGATCAAAATAAGGTAAAGCTTGAAGTTCAGTTTTGTATTCAGATAGCATAAGAATGAAAAACAACATCTTACAACAATAAAGTTCAACTTGAACATCATGCCCAACAAGAAAATACTTCATCTACATTATCTATCAAGCTATTCCCTTGATCTCCATCCATTATTTTTTTGGTCCAGCCTCATTTTGTATTATCCCTTCAAATTGTTAACCAAAATTTTTGGGTATCCTAAATTTTTCACATCTTGATAGAATGATCATTCTATTCCAATGAACCAAGCACTATCTTAGATTAAAACATACTGAATTTGAAGAAAGTCCACTAAGCCTGACCTAAAACATCTAAAAACACTGAAATTATATACAATGGTATGGAGAGTGTCAACACGTTAAAAACATATAAACTACAAAAACCAAAATAATCATCCTCAAAAAATAAAAGCGAATTACAAAATCTGAAAAAGCCAGATCAGGCGGCAAGTAATAAACAAAATTATAAACTTGCAAAGAAAGGAGACTACACAAAGCTGCAGAAAAATGGCCTGTGTATTTCACTAAGTAATATTATTTTCAAGTTACAGTTCGCTATCAACCTATCAACTGCTGCCTATTTTCTATTACCCTAACCAAATCTATATATAAATTTAAAGTGAAGAATATATTCCATCTTGGCCAAAACAAGCCAGTTATTTTCCTCAAAAGTGGACTAACAAGAAGACCCAACCTCGGTGCCAATTTGAAAGAAAAATAGAAGCCCATTAAAATGTAGAGCACATCAAGACATCCCAAGTTAGGAAGAGTTACAGCAGCAGCTTTAGCGAAAGCACCTGAACTATGTTGGAGTAAGGGTTGGTATCCTAATGCCTCATCGCACAAACCACCAATGATCCGCATAAAACATGTTTATGTACCCTGCCAGTAATATATGACAAAAGTAAGGCCACAGATATATAATACATTGAAAACTCAAGCAAATATATTCGGATGCAAGTTTTGAATTGCTCTCATGTGAACCTTTGAAAATTAAGCAGAAATGATTAAAATATAAAATCATGGCAAATAAGACTGCAAAACTGAGAGAGGAAAGGAGGAGGAACATCTAATAGTAACAATATTACACAGCCAGATGCTACTTCAACTACCTATCTTTTTAAATCATGGAAATTGCTTTCAATATCAACACAGAGTACATAACCAAGCCCCAAAATATTTTGAAACATACATCTTGATCACTATCTTTTCAAATTCTTCATATACATGGTTTAGATGAGTGCTACCTAGACCCCTATGAAGTACCGACACTTCAAAATAGGTGTTGTACCATTTGACGTATCAAACAAGTATGGGACATGGACATGTCGGAGACACATAGGGACACGCCGCATGGTGTGTCCATTGTTTAAATATAAATAAAAATAAATTCAGGCGACATGGTGAGGACATAGAAGCAACAAAACAAGGTCTTATTTTAATTTTTCAAAACTAATTTTGGGGGTCATATTATGATATTTGGAAACATGAGGGTTGAATTTAAAAAAAATATATACATATATATATATATAACTCATCAAAGCAATCAACAATTTCAATGCAAAACAAACCTAAACACTGTTGTAAAGTTGAAAGACTTGACTTCATTAGATCTAATCTCTAACTTATTTACACTAGTGGGTGTGTAACCACCTGATGGGTGTGCTGTTAAATCTATAAAATATAAATTTTGATTTTAAATTAAAAACATGTAGGGTCTATGACTCAAGTGGTAAAAATGTTGTTTACCAGACCAATGGTCTTAGGTTCAAGCCCCTTTCACCACCTCAATATTTATTTTTTTATTTTCTCTTAGGCCCTGTTTGTTAGGGGTATATAAGGGGCGGATATGAGGGGAGACTGAATATAATATGAGGTAGATCCTACATGTTTTCTTGTCTCCATATATCCCGTGTTTGGTTGCTCCAGATATAGAGAGTCCAAATAGTATATCCCCCAACAAGAGGATATGCAATACCAACCCCCCCATGGTATTGTATACACCGTCGGATATATGAAATCTTTCATTCAAATGTCAAAAATAATTACTCTCCTCCTATCTCATCTTATATCCTATCTTAACCAAACATAATATAAGTGACCCCATAGTATATATAATTCATCTTATATCCTACAACATATTATATCCCATCTTTATCCTTAGGTATTACATATCCTCCTCAAACCCTTATATCCAATCCAGACAATCAAACGAGACCTTACAGAAATAAGGGACACATGGCATAAGAAGATTTGGACACCAAGTGACTTGTTCACTTTATCTCTGACTTATTTAAATTTAGTTTTTTTTTTTTTTTTAATGTTAAATTAGTGTTAGTTTTTTTTTTTTTTTTTTTAATTAATTTTGCTTGTTTATGAAAACAATATATATACATAGCAAATAAAAATATATCTTTTTGCCATGTCTGTGCTTCCTAGCATGACCCTACTTGCAGATTCCATGCAACAATGCCAACAATCACCTATATTAAGAATGTCTTTTGCCAAGATTAAGGAGGTTGACACTGTGGAAATGGAAGAAGGTAGAGTTTAGCATATCTTAATTCGTGAACTTATGATACCGGTACAACAAATGGTGAAAAAAAAAATTGAGAACCAAGCCAAAAACATAATCACAAGTTATCATATAAGAATTTACCATATATTGTCATGCAAAATTCTGTAGTGACTGCCCTAGTGCAATGAAAGTTGCAATTTACGACAGTCTACATCTATCTTATCTAACTTATCCAAAAGCAGAGCAACTATCAACAACTACCAAGAATTTGAAAAGTGTAACAGCAATAATGAAAAATCAAAAAAAGCCTAAAATGATAACTAGATGTATTACAGCCACCTTGAAAAATATGGCTTAGGCTGTGTATTCCTCAACATGCATCCACTTAGTAGACGACCACTTGTTTCCTTTAATCACAGGGCAACCACCTGGTGCACATTACAAACAATAACAGAAGGCTTTTAACTCAAAAAATATTCTGGTTTGCTATACAACTAAAAGAAAACAACCAGCAAAACAAGCTAAATCAACTTCCAATCAGAAGCATTTGATATGTATTTGCACAATAGTACTAAACAATGCCAAAACCTACTCTTTTGAAATAACCAATCTGTAAAATCAAAATTGGACCTTAGTATTATTTGTTCAGAAATTGAAAGGATTAGAAATAGTAACCGTGTAAACTGGATGGGTCTAATGTGGCATCAGGCCTCATGCTCCAAAAAAGCAAAGCATCACCCATCCTTGGCTTGACAGAAAGGCCCTTTTTACCGCATTCAGACAACTCATTCCACCACGGCACAGCACTAAAATTTCCCTTAGCTGTAGGAAAGATAGTCTCACCCCCTTCTTCTACATCTGACCTGCATCAATAGCAAAAGAAAATGAAGTTACAAGGGGGGAAAAAAAAAAAAAAATTTCTATATAAGATGCATTTTAGTGCAAAGCTTCAACATTGTCCCATGTGAACAAAAAAGAATGAAATGGAGGAACAACTCTTACAAATACATCAGTAGTGTTGCTATCCGTTGGCCCCCATTTTTAGTGTTGTACTCATCAAGAAAGTAGTCATAATGAGGTTCATATTTCTGCCCAACTTCATAGTGGAGAACTTGCAGTCCTTCTCCATGCTCTGTAAGTAGTAGAGTCAGCTCAATTGGGCTGTACGATGGACTAAGTAATAAAACATAAACAATGAAAATACAGAAAGCAAAAAAAAACCATGCAGAAAGACAAGTGGTAGAAAGGAAAAAGAAACAGAACAGTAGACATGTCCAACAGAATCAAAATTTCTATATCAACAATAAGCAGACGCATGTTATCTAAGAGTCTGTTCAGAAGTACTATAAGAAAGAAACATTGGACTTTGATGCTAGGTATTTGACCAAAAAAGGGTCATCCAATTTCATAGTATAAATCGCAGAATCACTCTAGTCGTAAAAGCAGCAGTCCTGGTGTAACAGTATCAAGAAGCAGTCAATGAGAAACGGAAATTTGTTAAACACCCAATTCCTAGAGAATCTATCAATAAAATACCCCCAGAGAAATAAGGCTAAGAATAGGGCAAAAGGTTTTCCACAGTAATGGAAATAAGAACCATCAGTCCAACATGGGTGTATGAATAAGCATTGAGTGATCATCTACTGATGAGCTCAGAGATAGAGTACCCCTATTGTAAAAATATGACCATAAATACATTAACAAAATAGCATGAAACCTACAGGTGATGTCTATCATGACAAACTCATTACAAAGTTTCCTTGTAAGGACATCGAGTATGAGTAAAATCATAGCCCAATTTATTTTGTGCTATGTTACAGCATTGTTCATTCACAAGCAATTGCAAAACCAGTAAATGCTGCAATCCAAATAAAATCCAGTCATAAAGCTAATTGTTTTAACTGAGCAGCACTTGCCTCCATTTATCATAAAGCTACCCAAGAAATTCTGAGTGAATATTCAAAAGAGGTTTATGGTAAGTTAAGCCTATATGATGGAATGGAACATTTGCACCAGAGGGATTGTGTTGAAGGAATCAGCTACCACTCACAGCACTTCCATTCACTTGTTTCGCTGATTTGGAACTGTTCAGCAGATAAATGGGGTGAAAACATAGCGCGACTAGACTGATTATAGTAGTTGACTGTCACAGGTGGTTTAGGCAGTTTGTTACTACCAACTTCTCTATTTGTAGTCTAATAAATCTTAAGTGAATTTGAAGATTGTGGAGAAGTGGTTTGGAAATACTCTTCTGATCCCGGGGGACGCTAGTGATCCTCTTCTAGTCACCTGAAAAGAAATAAACACTCCGGTCGGGGGTGCCGGAATTAGTACTCCGACGGCAAGTCAGTCTTTACACTCAAGTTTACTTGTATTCTAAATTAAGTACAATAATTCTCACATACCTCTTACTGGATGATATTCTTCTATTTATATCCTCTCTCTCTCTCTCTTGGGCCTCGGGATTAGGCCCACTTTCTGTTCGTCATTCGCTTC